>OVBE01007581.1:0-18302 GCA_900406425.1 Iberis pinnata
TTGTTGTGAATCAATCTTTGGAACTCCTCTAACAACTTCATGATTAATCAGCTTTATCAGTGTCCTCATGTTTAAATGACCAATTTTTTGATGCCACAACTGTGCTTCAGACTCTTGACTCACACTCATGCATTTGATCCGTGATTTCCACATATTCGTAATTGTTCTTGTAGTTTCTCGTCAGCTACTTCTGTTTTCATTTTTTCAGCTTTTACAGCTTCGTGGAGTTCCTTTATTTCACTTTCCAGCCTATCAATCTCTGAAGCTAACTTCTTCACACCATTGTGTTTCAGTATCAGCTTTTCCACCGGGATTCTGTTTTTTTCTTTAAGAGGCAGATCTATTTCTTCATAGAACCATCTTCCTGTACGATTCTAATGAAAGAAACAAAATTGTTCAGAATGTTCTCTTCTTCATCTTCATTAGAATCACTATCACTCCAGCTCACAAAGGATTTGTATTTCCTTTAGTTCTTCTAACACAGTATGTCCTGGTATGACCAAACCCCTTGGATTCATAACAATGAATTGTACTTCTTCTTTTCAGAGTTGGGCAATCTGCCTTGAAATGTCTGAAACCTTCACATCACAGACATTGCTTTTCGCTTTTCCTTCCATTCCTAAACGAAGACCACCATTTAGACTAAAGCAAGAATAAAGATCTAAAGTGTTAATATATTTTGAACACTTTAGACTCATTATATATCTTTTAGCCCAATACCCTAATTAAATTTACAACACCTCACTACAAGAAATATGACTATCGAGAGCGTCCCAGGATAGCGTTTTCTGTGTCCCTGCTATTGTACATGGACACGGGTTTTATCCATAGCGTTTCACTTTTTTAGGAAGCTATTTTTTCATTCCTAGTAAAACAAAAATACTTAGGCGCGTAAATTTGCTTAGTTTTGGCACTTACTATTGCAGATAATACAAAAAATGCTACGGTACTTACGAAATCACTTAACTTTTTTCAACATAATCAATTCGACTTAATTATTTCTATCTTTCTTCATTATTTTCAGAAGATCTTCAGTGTATGCGTTCGAGACATTGTTGATCTCACCAATTCAAAGCTCTATTGCTTAATCGAGAAGGTATCTTCCTCATATACTTTAGCTTTTAGTTAATCTTAGGTCTATGTACATCGATTATGCAGTTTAGTTAAATTTTGAGGTATCATCTACGTACAGATTGTTTGAATTCGCTAGATGTTGAATTTAGCTGAAAATGTTATTTTTTATTCTCTGTTATGAAATGATAGTAAGGATGAGAGGAGGCTACACGTCGACATCCGGCTCTGCTGAGGCCCGTCGTAGTAGACGTAACAAAGGCTTAAATGCTACACCTGCATCAACATGGGGTAAAAACGCAGCAAGAGGAACTAAGAACGTGTTCGGGTCCTTAACTTTGACCCAACTCACGCCGGGATCTAATACCCGGAATCTAGTAGAATCACTTTAGTTTTATTGAACATACAACAAGCTTTTAAAAACAACTTTAAGCATGCGCAAAGGCCTAGAAGCCGACTTGGTAGAGTGGTCCAAACATGGCCGCAGAGTTGTTTCCTCTTCTATCAAAACAAGCTTAGTACTTAGGCAAAATCTGGTTCTTCTGTTTTTAGTAACATCATGTGCTTCTCACGTGACTCCCACTTAAACTAACTTGGACTTCAATTGGGCATGTATCACAGTTAATTCGAATTGTCTAGATCCAAGGAAGATTAGTAGTGATGAAATTTGTTTATACATTGTTACATATATAACTTGAGTACAATACTATGATGTTTATGTAAATATTAGTATAATAGGTAACTTTTAAGGTAATCTAAAACGATAACAGTACTATGATGTTTATGTAAACAAAATATCATGGAAAACAATTATCACTGTACAAGAAGCCGAAAAGATTATTTAAAATATTAGTATGTATACGAAAATAAAAACGAGTTTTGAAGATCAATTTATTCGGATTTTTCGTTTTGAAGATCAATTTATTTGGTTCAAAAATTTTAAATCAGGATAACACATTATTTGTTTTATTTATTTAATTATTGACAGAATTATGTTTATGTGTATGATACGAAATCGATTTGCTATGCCATGCATGTAATCATTACCTATGCGAAAAATGTATAGAAATATGTTTATTAACAATGATGCATGGTTTGTGTTTCCCTCTCAACCCAAGATAAATCATAATCCATATACAAAAGGGTAAACCCTAGTGTTGCGCCGTTTCAACATTACACATAAATATATTATTAAAATAAAGGAAAATCAAATAAATATTAAAGTCAGATACGTCACACGCATTCAACGTCACGAAAGACGAAACAATGTATAAACAATCTGTCATATTCTCATTATCTCTAGTTTTAAAAATAAAACTCAAAAAGATGAATCACATCCCAGAAGATGTAGAAGACGATCCATCAACTCTCAGACTGTTTCCAACCACAAAAAGGTACAAAACTATGCTGAAACTTATGAAGATTCAGCTAAAATGTTTGGAAGATTTCCGTGCAACCGAAGTTCAAGCAATGAAGGTCGACGCGAAGATCTCCATGTTAGAGAAGATAAAAAACACTCTGAACTTCAATCTAGAAGAGGAGCTGAAAAGTTTAAGAAAAGAAAAAGAATACACCGATAACGAACTCAGGCACACTCATCGCTTCGAAGTACACTACAAAGCATCCGGTGTTAGATTTTTAGGTTAAACACATATAGATTTTCGTTCTTTTGTTTTAAAACGGTTTATATTTAGTTTTTCGTTCTTTTTCGTTTTTTTCTGCTGGCGTGATTTATCTTTTATGTTTATGATTTTTAGTTTTTTTAAGTAATTCATGTTTAGTTGCTTTTTTATTATAAGTAATTTTCTACACACACACACACATATATATATATATATATATATATATATATGTTTTTGTTAACAGTATTATAAGTTAAGTTATCAGTTGTGCAATTTACATAGAGGTAAATTAATAATAATATTAAAATAAAAATTAGTAACAAACATAATTATATTTAAATTATATAGAATTTAGAACTTAATAGTCTAAACAAATAGTTTAAACAAAACAACATACACAAAAAATAGTCTAAACAAATAGTTTAAACAAAACAACATACACAAAAATACAAAAATTCATCAACTAATAACAATTAATAACAACAAACAAAACAAACAACACAATAAAAATCAAATGACAAAACGACCATGCAAATTTCATCTCCATCTTCCATTATTACCTGTAAATAAAAAGATGATTTTTTAAATTTATAGTTAAACTTAATAATACATTAATTCAAGGTTAAGAGTACAAACCGAATGAGGAGTTAAATCTGGTGATAGACGCTGGCCATGACAAATAAATCGATCAGAGCCATATTATATGTTTTTATGTTTGCAATACCCAAACCTCAATTTCTTGATTCTTGTGTAGAAAGTGATATTAAATTTATATTCGACTCCCTGGTTTATGTTTGTAATCAACATTTCAAAAATAAAATTAAAATGTATATTAGAGGTTGAAATGTTAAAATATTTATTTTTCATGAAATAGAATAAAATTAACCTATTGGTCCACAAGCTTTAGAGTCACCCTATTAACCTGATCGGTTTCATGAGGTGGAGATCTCCTAGAAACACATGATTTTGCAGTAGTAGTCGATGAACTCATTTTAAGAGAGAGAGAGAGAGAGAATAATATTGCTTGATATGTTTGAGAGAAAGAGAGAAAATAATATTGTTTGATATGTTTGAGAGATAGAGAGACAAACGATAATTTATAGAAAAAGAAGAAACGTGTCGTTTATGGAAAAACCATAACTTTATCTCTATTTTCTAAATTTTGAGAGCATTTAAAGTAAGCTATAATAATACCTAGTAGACTACGTATTAGGTTACCATAGTGATACCTTTGAATACATTGCATATTTGACAGATCTGAATATGTATTTAGTACGATATTTGTATAATAGTTTAAAATATTTCTATAAATTATTTAACAATCAATCTTCTATCTAAATCAATTTTATGCTAAGTTAAATAAAAAAAATATGTTTTGTGTCGAATATCAACAATGGGTTCAAGAAGAAGAGAAGATATATTATCAAGTTTACCAGATCATCTTCGGGTCATAATAATATATTTCTTACCTTTCAAAGATGCTTTAAATACAAGTGTTCTATCTAAACGTTGGAAGAATATATGTTGTGAGACGACCAATATCTCTTTCAAAGAATCCCAAGTAGTGTCATTTTCGGTTGCCGAAGATGAAGAAACCAGAATAGTCTCTAGGGCTTCGTTTATTCACTATACAATTGAGTGGGTGTCAATATTTTCTGGTGAATGCATCAAAAGCTTTCAGTTTTGTCTCTCTAATCCGGTTGGTTTTGAATCAGAGATCAAGCTGTTGATCGACTTCGCGGTCTCTAAACAAGTAAAGTATCTAATTATTAAGTTCTCAAACAATACTCAAGAAGTAATAGAAGCAAATGTGTTTCCATTACCAGAAAGTTTTTATAACCTAGGTTCTCTTGAGTTATTGAAGCTATTAGGTTGTGAATTTGATCCATCAAGGTTTTGGAATTTGAATTCGATAAGATATCTATGCTTTGGTTGGATGAATCTCAAGAATATTATGTATTTGATATCAAGGTCTCCTATTTTAAAATCTTCAACCATCAAAAATTATTGGAACATAGTTCTTGAGATGATAACCGGATACAATAACCGGTAACTGAGTTGATATTCGAGAGTTGTGAATTCACCATGACAAATATTCAAAGTTTCAAGCACATTGGCAAATTTCACTACTTCCAATTCATGGAAGCAAATAGAATGATGAAAGAAGCATATCTTTATTTCGCAAAAGAAACTGAATATGATGACATGACATGAACACATATTTGTAGTATGCTTTACGATATGTCATCAGCCAAGATGTTAACAGTATGTCCATTTCTCATTTAGATGATTCAAGAAAGTGATGATCCAACTGGTTTGCAATCACCAATGGAGACGAAACATTTGGTTATAAAGACAAATATGCAACCAAATGAATTTGTTGGTATTAGATACATGATCAATAGTTGCTCATATTTAGAAATACTAACATTTGTTATGATTCCGCCAAGACTGATCTTAACTACAGCTTTTCAGGTTGATTTAGAGAATTATTGGAGTCAAACTATAACACACAAAATTTTGAAATCAACTTTAAAAGTCGTGGAAGTTAAAAATTTTAGTGGAGGGTTTAGTGAAGTATTAATGTTGCAATATTTGATTAAGCATGGTCTTGTGTTAGAAAGAGTTGATCTTTATTTGTCACGTGGATTAGAAGACGGTAAAAAGATTTTGGCTCGTGCTGCTGTTGAATTGATAGGACGTGAGTTTGTGAGAGGATCAAAACAACTAAGGGTTGTTATGCATAGTCACTACAAGAATATGCCTTTTCTTAGCGGTCGAAAAATGCTATCGTAGGATTGCATAGCGGATAACTAAACGCTCTGACAGGACACTTTAGATAGCAGATTTAATGTATGCTATAATTATTAAAATTACGATAGCGTAGTTGAAGATGAAATTTTTTATTTTTATAATAGCGCCGTATATTTGTTATTAAAGGTTTTAATAATAGCTTTAGTTTTATATATTCAATAGCGTTGGATTTGTATTATAATTGGATTGCATCTATAGTAGTTTGTTTTATAAAGATAGCAAAATATTTGTGCTATTATTGTGATGTAATTATAATATATTTTTTAATTGTTTGTCAAATAAAAATAAAATAAAATTTTCGTTATTTTATTATATCCATAAAACATTTCCATGTTTACAAAAAGAGTAGCATTTCCATAATAAAAACCATAAAATCTATCAAACATCACCAATAATATTTCAATCTACTACCTATATCCCTTCACAATGATTCCTAACATATATACTACCATCATCATCATCTTCATCACTTTCTCCGTCATCTATTTCTTGGATAGGCAATGGTGCGCCAACTAAATCCTCCACTATTTCTAACTCATGATATCCTCTAGGCGGTGCTCTCATTACAACATACCAATTTGAAGAATCATCTTCCCTAGAGTAGAAAACTTGTTTTTCTTGAGTAGGAAAAATAGATGGATCTTTCAAATATGCTGCTTGGTTCATATGTATGTTCACAAGAGTGAAACCATCTTCTTCCTTCACACCATTACCTTTGTTTGCCCAATTTCATCTAAACAATGGTACTTTGAACATGTGGTAGTCAAGAAGTAAAATCTCCTTTATAACTCCGTAATATGTAAGCATATCAACTACTTGTCTTCTATCTCGTGCACTCGATCAACACATACTATACGCTTCATAATATACTCCACTGTTCTGCGTCTTCTGCTTAACCGCATCTGTAAGAAATATATGCCCATTACAGATGAATTTGTTATGTGCTAAAGCAAAATTTCTTGGTCCAAGTGCCAACCACTTTATCTCCTTAGAATACGTTTGTTTTGTGTCTGACCGAATCTGAATAAGGGAAAACATCAGACTTAGATAGAGAAAGAAGAAACAAGCTCTCATTTCAATAAGAAAAACCAGGCCTGAAGCAATTTCAAATTCACAAATCATGTTCCAGTCAAATAAACCAAGAAGCAACCAATAGGCAATGAAGACAATAACTTAGAACAACCAATATACAAAAAAAAAAAACAAAAGCTGTCCTGAAGCAATTCCAAATTCGCATTTCATGTTCTAATAAAATAACTAATGAACATAAACTCTAGTTAAGATGTAACCTTCGTTTTTATCCATTCTGTAAAAAGTTTAGTATGATTCTTCCACAACAACGTTTAATTTCTAGCACATTTAGCATCAGTAGCTTGTAATTCTTCCAAATGCATCATGATTTGACAAAAAAATAGTTTGCTTTATAAAGTTGTAATTGACATCCTTATTAACAGAATAGGTAACTGCTTACTGCACGTAAGGATCAATGATACGTTGACACAATCTGTTGAAGTAATTGTATAATCTGTTTATGGAATTCCTAGGCGCTCTATGTAACAAACCTCTTATGGCAGCTGGTAACATATTCTATATTAGCACATGATGATCATGCGACTTCAAACTACCTATAATTGGAGGGTTAACAAAAAAACTATTTGCAATATTATCACAATAACCATCTTTTGACTTAGCGTTTTGCATGAGTAGAGACAAAACAACATCTGACACATTCTTTTCAACGTGCATCACATCAATATTATGACGAACAGACATATCCTAACACATGAGTAATTTAAACGTTAGGCCTATTATAATACAACAACCAGAGACTGTAGTTTAGTTAGTCTGATTTACCTTCCAGTAAGGGAGTTCAAAGAATATTGATCTCTTCTTCCACCGCCATAGATCATTTGATTCTTTACATTCTTCTTCCTGGACAATTTTATCATCTAACAAACTTGTTCTTTTTCGTTTTTTTCTTTCTGCAGAGGTCTTCCAAAATCATTCTTAAACACTTTTAAGTGTCGTATATATCAGCACCAGTTTGTATCCTAATAGCATTCCCTTTTCTAATAGTGTTATCAAACCAAGCTTTCTTATATCTGTAACGGTGGCCTGGAGGTAGTCTTTTTCTGTTTCCCATATACACATACTTCCGGCTAAACTTCAGCCACCTAGAAGGTGTATCCTTTCCATAGACATTGCAAGCTTATTTCCCCTTCACTTTACATCCAGACAGTGTCCCTAATGCTGGATAATCACTGATAGTCCAAAGCAGTAAGGCTCTAAGTGTGAAATTTTCTTTAACAAATGAGTCATACACTTGAATACCTTCAGACCACAAATCTTTTAAATCGTCTATTGATGGTGCTAAGTAAACGTCTATGTTATTACTAGGAGATGTCGGACCAGGGGTCAACATAGTCAACATTATGTTCTCAGCCTTCATACATATTGTTGGAGGAGTGTTATAGTTCACTAACAACACTGGAAAAGTGTTGTAATTGGTGTTATGAAGAGAGAAAGGATTCATCCCATCTGTAGAATGTCCAAGTCTAAGATTCCTTGGTTCAACAACAAAGTGTGGCCATGACTTGTTCACTTGTGCCCAAGTTATAGAATCAACATGGTGTCGCATTATACCATCACCAGTAGCATTGTTTGAATGCCAACGCACATCTTTCGCCATCTTTTTAGATCTGAACATCCTCCTAAATCTATCTTTGATTAGGAAATATCTAAGTATCTTTGCCAGAATCCCTACCTTAATATCATTACTGTGTTTATCTATTTCCCATCTTGAAACTTTGCATCTTGGACAGCAATCTAGCTCTTTAAATTCTTTCCTAAAGAGTATGCAATTATTTTTGCAAGCATGAATATTATCGTAATCGAAACCAAATATCTTCAGAAACTTTTTAATGCCATCGATTCAGAAGAACATTATCTTCAGGTAGCATGTCATGAATTAAGATCAATAGCTGATCAAAGTAATTCTCTGATATACCACTCTTAACTTTAATTCTATACAATCCCATAGTTGCCGAAACCTTTGAATATTTGATGCAATTTTGGTACAATGGAGTTTCAGCTTCTTTTAATTTTTTTTTCTGAAATCATAATATTCTACTGGTCCATCATCATCATCATCATTTGTTTCTCCATTTTCATTATTTTGAAATTGATTACCATCATCCATAAAATATGCAGTTTTGAACAAATCAAATCCCTCGGTTTCAAAATCAATAGTAGTGTCCTTTGTATTAGACCTTCGTTCATCATGAATACTCAAAGTAGAACTCTTATACTTCGGATCCATACCCCTAATTACTAGATGGTCAACTATGTTTTCTAATTTTTTATGGCATAAATTTCGGCAATCTCTACATGGGCAAAGCATTTCAGTCAGATTTCCCAATATTCTTGCTGATGAGTTTACGAAATTGGTTGCTCCTACTGAGTACTCGGCACTAGTCCTAAATTTTAAATCGCAAAAAAAAGTTAGCATAACAATTTCAATCGGGAAATGAAATCTCGAGAGATATATGTACATGATACCCTTGTAGCCAAATCCACGACTTGTCCATTTAATAAATATGTAACGAGTGTTGCAGATTATGTTTAGAGTTACGTAGATGGAGATGAGAGATTAGGGTTTAGTTTTTTTGGTGTAAGATAGATTATGTTTAGAATTAGAAAGTAAATCTAAAATCAAGGATTCTGATATTTTAGCGAAGTTTTCTATTTCCTGGCAAAAGCAACTCGAAAGTAAACAACAGCTTGGATGAATTAAGTTGTCTAAAATATCCATCGATGTATGGTGCATCTTGTTTACTATCTCCGCCTCATATGCTCATTGGTCATTTGTATATATATATATATATATATATATATATAAAAAGTATATTATATGAGTTTGAGTAGTAGTAATAGTTACAAGTTCAAAGGGTTTAGTTATATTAGTTTAGGGTCTAGTGTTAAGGTTTACGAATTTGAAATTAAACAACTCAAACGTGAAAAAACTAAACAACTTAATAAATTAACTGTCAAAAGTTGTTAAATATGTATTTAAATGATATATAAAGTATATTATATGAGTTTGAGTGGTATTAATAGTTACAAGTTCAAAGGGTTTAATTATATCAGTTTAGGGTCTAGTGTTAAGGTTTACGAATTAAAAATTAAACAACTCAAACATGAAAAAACTAAACAACTTAATAAATTAACTGCCAAAAATTGTTGAATGTGTGTTTAAATGATATACAAAGTATATCATATGAGTTTTAGTACTATTAGTTACAAGTTTAAAGGGTTTACTAATATCAGTTTAGGGTCTAGTGTTAAGGTTTACNAATTAAACAACTGAAACGTGAAAAAACTAAACATTTGTTAAAATTAACTGTCAGAAGTTGTTGAATGTGTATTTAAATGATATATAAAGTATATTATATGATTTTGAGTAGTACTAATAGTTACAATTTCAAAGGGTTTAATTATATCAGTTTAGGGTCTAGTGTTAAGGTTTACGAATTTGAAATTAAACAACTCAAACGTGAAAAAAACTAAACAACTTAATAAATTAACTGTTAAAATTGTTGAATGTGTGTTTAAATGATATATAAAGTATATTATATGAGTTTGAGTACTATTAGTTACACGTTCAAAGTTACTAATATCAGTTTATGGTCTAGTGTTAAGGTTTACGAATATGAAATTAAACAACTCAAACGTGAAAAAACTAAACATTTATTAAAATTAACTGTCAAAAGTTGTTGAATGTGTATTTAATATTATAATGTAAATAAACGTCAAACATCATTTAAATACACATGCAACAACTTTTGACAGTTAATTTTAATAATTTTTTGTTTTTCACGTTTGAGTTGTTTAATTTCAAATTCGTAAACCTTAACACTATACCCTAAACTGATATAATTAAACTCTTTGAACTTGTAACTATTAGTACTCAAACTCATATAATATACTTTATATATAAAAACTGACCAATGAGCAGATGAGGCGGAGATAGTAAACAAGATGCAACATACATCGTTGGATATTTTTAGACAACTTAATTCATCCAATCTGAGCCGTTATTTACTTTTGAGTTGCTTTTGCCGGGAAACTGAAAATTTCGCTAAAATAACAGAATCCTCGATTTTTATATGTACTTTCTAATTCTAAACATAATCTTTCTTTCACCAAAAAACCCTAATATCTCATCTCCATCTACTTAACTCTAAACATAATCTGCAACACTCCTTACATATTTATCAAATGGACAAGTCATGGATTTGGCTGCAAACGTATCATGTACATATATCTCTCGAGAAATAATTTCATTCGCCGATTGAAATTGTTATGATAACTTTTTTCTTTGCGATTTAACATGTAGGACTAGTGCCGAGTACTCAGTAGGAGCAACCAATTTCGTAAACTCATCAGCGAGAAGATTGGGAAATCTGACTGAAATGCTTTGTCCATGTAGAGATTGCCGAAATTTATGCCATCAAAAATTAGAAAAAATAGTTGATCATCTAGTAATTAGGGGTATGGATCTGAGGTATAAGAGTTATACTTGGAGTATTCACGGTGAACGAAGGTCTAATACAAAGGACACTACTATTGATTCCGAAACTGAGGCATTTGATTTGTTCAAGACTGTATATTTTATGGATGATGGTAATCAATTTCAAAATGATGAAAATGGAGAAGCAAATGATGATGATGATGATGATGGACGAGTAGAAGAATCTGAGTTAAGGAAAAAATGAAAAGAAGCTGAAACTCTATTGTACCAAAATTGCATCAAATATTTAAAGGTTTCGGAAAATATGGGACTATATAGAATTAAAGTTAAGAGTGGTATATCAGAGAAATACTTTGATCAACTATTGGTCTTAATTCATGACATGCTACCTGAAGACAATGATCTTCTGAACAATATCGATGACATTAAAAATTTTCTGTAGATATTTGGTTTCGGTTATGATAATATTCATGCTTGCAAAAATGATTGCATACTCTTTAGGAAAGAATTTAAAGAGCTAGAAAGCTGTCCAAGATGCAAAGTTTTAAGATGGGAAATAGATAAACACAATAATGAGATTACAGTAGGGATTCCAGCATAGATAATTAGATATTTGCCAATCAAAGATAGATTTAGGAGGATTTTCATATCTAAAAAAGGGTGGAAGATGTGCGTTGGCATTCTACCAATGCTACTGGTGATGGTACAATGTGACACCATGTTGATTCTATAACTTGGGCACAAGTGAACGAGTCATGGCCAGACTTTGCTGTTGAACCAAGGAATCTTAGACTTGGACTTTCTACAGATGGGATGAACCCTTTATCTTTTCAAAACACCAATTACAGCACTTGGCCAGTGTTTTTAGTAAACTATAACACACCTCCGACAATGTGTATGAAGGCTGAGAACATAATGCTGACTATGTTGATCCCTTGTCCAACAGCTCCTGGTAATAACATAGACGTTTACTTAGCACCCTTAATCGATGGTTTAAAAGATTTGTGGACTGAAGGTATTCAAGTGTATGACTCACTTGCTAAGGAAAATTTTACACTTAGAGCCTTACTGCTTTGCACTAACAGTGATTATATATCCAGCATTAGGGACACTGTCTGTATGTAAAGTGAAGAGGAAACAAGCTTGCAATGTCTGTGGAAAGGATACACCTTCTAGGTGGCTGAAGTCTAGTCGGAAGTATGTGTATATGAGAAATAGAAAAAGACTACCTCCAGGTCACCGTTACATATATAAGAAAGCTTGGTTTGACAACACTATTGAAAAAGGGAATGCTATTAGGATACAAACTGGTGATGAAATATACGATACTTTAAAAATGTTTAAGAATGATTTTGGAAGACCTCTCCATAAAGGAAAAAAAAGAACAGGTTTGTTAGATGATGAGATTGTCTAAGAAGATGAATGCGAAGAATCAAATGATCTATGGCGGTGGAAGAAGAGATCAATATTCTTTGAACTCCCTTACTACAAGGTAAATCAGACTAACTAAACTACATTCTCTGGTTGTTGTACGATAATAGGCCTAACGTTTAAATGACTCATGTGTTAGGATATGCATGTTCGTCACAATATTGATGTGATGCACGTTGTAAAGAATGTGTTAAATGTTGTTTTGTCTCTACTCATGCAAAACGCTAAGTCAAAAGATGGGTTAAAGGCGCGACAAGACTTAGAAGATATTGGAATCAGAAATCACTTGCACACAAAAGTTAGGGGAAAGAAAACTTACTTACCTCCAGCAGTCTAATGGATATCAAAGTCAGAGAAGACCATTTTATGCAAAAGGTTATCTAATTTCAGGGGTCCTGATGGTTATTGTGGTAATATTGGAAAAAGTGTTTCTGTTAACCCTTCAAATATAGGTAGTTTCAAGTCGCATGATCATCATGTGCTAATACAGAATCTGTTACCTGCAGCCATAAGAGGTTTGTTACATAGAGCACCTAGGAATACCATAAACATATTATGCAGTTACTTTAACATATTGTGTCAACGTATCATTGACCCGGAAAAACTTATATCGATGGAAACAGAGTTTGTGGAAACAATGTGTCAACTAGAGCGGTTCTTCCCCCCCCCCCATCCCTTTTGATATAATGTTCCATCTTCCCATACATCTATCCAAGGAGGCAAGCATGTGAGGACCAATACACTTTCGATAGATGTATCCTTTCGAAAGGTTTGATGTACTTATTTTCTTCAATTTATCTTTTCTAATGATGATTGATTACCAGTCATAAATTTTAAACAAATTTTCTTCAATTTATCTTTTCTAATGATGATTGATTACCATTCATATATTTTGACTGAGTTATAGGTACATGAAAACACTAAAGGCTTACGTGAAGAATCATGCAAGGTCGGAAGGATGTATGGCTGAGGGGTATTTAGCCGGAGAATGCATTGCATTTTGTTTAGAGTTCTTGCACAATTCAGTACCAGTTCAAGAAGCAGTTAATCGAAACGAAGATATTGAGGATGATGGAATGGTGGTTGAAGGTAGACCACTAGCAAAGGGTGTACATGTCACCCTTTCTGACAATGATAGAGACATTGCACATAGCTATGTGCTGATGAACATGGCTTCTATGGATCTTTACGTGTAGTAAGCGGTTACCCATTCTGTTAAAAAGGATGTCAATTATAACTTTATGAAGCAAATTGTTTTTATTGTCAAATCAGGATGCATTTGGAAGAATTACAAGCTAATGATGCTAAATGTGCTAGAAATGAAACGTTGTTGTGGAAGAATCATACTAAACTTTTTGCACAATGGATAAAAACGAAGGTTACATCTTAACTAGAGTTTCTGTTCATTGGTTATTTTATTAGAACATGAATTGCAAATTTAGAATTGCTTTAGGCCAACTTTTGTTTTTTGATATTGGTTGTTCTGAGTTATTGTCTTCATTGCCTATTGGTTGCTTCTTGGTTTATTTGATTGGAACATGATTTGTGAATTTGAAATTGTTTCAGGCCTGGTTTTGCTTTTTGAAAAAAAAACAGATATTTGTTGTTCTGATTTAGAGTATTCATTGCCAATTATTGAAATGAGAGCTTGGTTCTTCTTGCTCTATCTAAGTCTGATGTTTTCCATGATTCGGATTCAGTCAGACACAACACAAACTTATTCTAAGGAGGTAAGGTGGTTGGCATTTGGACCAAGAAATATTTTTTAGCACATAACTGATTCATCTGTAATGGGCATATATTTCATAGAAATGCGGTTAAGCGGAATACGCATAACAGTGGAGTAACTTATGAAGCGTATAGTATGTGTCGATCGAATGCACGTGATACAAGACAAGTAGCTGATATGCTTACATATTATGGAGTTATAAAGGAGAATTTAATTCTTGACTACCACATGTTCAATGTATCATT
The DNA here is from genome assembly GCA_900406425.1 of Iberis pinnata. Lineage (NCBI taxonomy): Eukaryota > Viridiplantae > Streptophyta > Magnoliopsida > Brassicales > Brassicaceae > Iberis > Iberis pinnata. The sequence goes on from OVBE01007581.1 coordinate 14,443, forward strand.
TTTAGATGCAATTGAGCAAACAAAGGTAATGGTGTGAAGGAAGAAGATGGTTTCACTCTTGTGAACCTACATATGAACCAAGCAGCATATTTGAAAGATCCATTCATTTTTCCTACTCAAGCAAAACAATTTTTCTACTCTAGAAAAGATGATTCTTCAAATTGATATGTTGTAATGATTCTTCAAGTTAATCTTGGCATTTCCAAAGATCATAGGCTGGATTTTCAGTAACTTGTCCATTGACAGTGACTGTTTCGGATGAGCCGATTTGGATCCATCAAGATGGTGTAAAAGACCATATCCATGAAAGGTAGCAGGGATTTGAAGACTCCACATTAGATAGTTGGAAGAGGTGAGCTTTGTAACATTAGATGTATTAATGTTAAAGAGGGTTTCTGGAGTAACCGTGACATTGATGGTTTCTGTAGGTTGGGAAGTCATGGCGGAAAATCCTGTTTTCCATTCTAGAATGAAGCATGTGGCTTTGCATTATCACTTCATAAGAAATTTATCAAGGTGGGTTACTAAGGGTGTCTTATGTATAAACTCAAGACCAACTGGGAGATGGTCTTACAAAATCCTTAACAAGACAGCAACATCCGAATGCATTCATCAAGCTTGGAGTCACAAAGGTACCTCCATCTTGAGGGGGCGTATTAAGGAAACCAATTCATATATGTAAAGTGTGGTTGTGTCTTTATATTACCCTAGTTCCCTCTATGTAAATCGCCTTTATATAAGGTTGTACATGTCTCTTATTCAATAATACAATAACATTCTATAACGATAACCACACTACTAAGAATTCAAGTTATTCTTAAGCAAAAAAGTCTTTATTTATTTAACTTGTACAATAAGCTATTACACAATACGCTTATCAAGCTTAAAAACTAACCCAACCCTTTTGTTCTTTCTCACAAGATCTAAAAATCTCTTGAAGACCTCTCAAAACTCTCCCCTTAACCCTAAAAGTTCTTGCGGCCCAAAAGTGTAATCTTTCTTTTCACTTTTGAGCTCCTTAGATAGAATCCTAACCCTACCAAATCATTTCCAGAACTCTCAATAGTTTCTATATTCTTAAGTTCAAAATTTACATTTTCTCGTAACTTCACAGTTTTCAATATCTGATAATCCGTCGCCAATACTCCAGCGTACGACATCGTCTTTGCATCCTTTTCTCCTTACTTTCTTTTCCCTTTAAATCTCCCCCTTTTTGGTTCAATTTGATAACCAAGCAACTCCCTTAAATACCTATCCAAAAACATAAACAGAGAACCAACATATCCAAGCACCAACAACACAATATTGACACAGATGGTCATAACTAGTTATAAAATAGTCTGATAAACAGACAACCATGTTCAAAGCATTACAGCCAAAGTGGCTGAACAAAAACATTAGTGTTTGTCTCACAAGAAAAATCTAAAAATACCACACAACTAAACACTAAGTAAACTAAAACACTAGGTTCAGACTGTTGCATCATCAACTTCATGTGGTACTTGATCGGTTTCCTCCTGTTCCCCCCCTGCTTGGTAGCACAACTGAATCAAAAATACCCAATAAAAGAACCGACAACTGAGGGAGAGAAATTACCTGCTAGTGCTTATTGCAAAATAAGACTAACAGACTCAATAGCCTGACGTAAAAGATCTCCAGAGGCCAGCGGTGTCCCAAGGCGAGGATCCATTTTGTAGATAGGGACATTGACCAAACCTTCACCATGATTGAGAGACACTGGACGGTGGCATTGGAGAATGTGATACAGGAGGTAAAGCAACCTGGCACGAGTACGACACATGTATGTGCCAGTCTTGGTAGGGAACCAGTTATGGTAATAGATTTTGTAAAGCGCGGCCTTATTAGAAGCAAATTGAGTGATGCGCAAATCCTCCCACACACGCATTCAACCATCAGAAAGAAACCCAGCCATATCATCTTCAGAGACAACAAGTCCCATGGCTTTACTCGCACAATCATCAACATCAGGCAGACCAAAAGCTTGGTTGATCGTGGTTGCAGAGAGAACATACGTATGTCCTCGAACCCAGACTGGAATAGACAGAGAAGTGGTCTTGTCAGTAGGAAGATGTGCCCAAAATTAAAATATCAGATTGCAAACATAACCAGGAAGCCTAGTGATGGTACTCTGATAGCCAATTACAAAGAAGTGGTATAATAACAGGCGGAAGCACAGTAAGGTCGACCATTCATTCTTCAAACAACGCAATGGTGGCAAAGAAATCATACCTTTATTGAGCCTGTGCTGAGAGAAAGAAAGTCATATCCAACAAGGTTGAGACGACGAAGGAGCTGCACGAGTACGGATGCATGTACGCCGAGATGAGAGACCATAAGTCGAATCACATCACTTTGGGCGAGAGGCAAGAACTGGGTGAATTGATGCATGCATAAGTTAAGGAGCATATGTCAGGATCTCAGTTGTGTATGGGACCAGCTCAGCAGGTGTGTGAAAATTAGGCAGCGGAGACACTAGTTGAGAAGGTGATGAACGAGGAAATTGTGCGGGCGACGGTTCACCATAGAGTACCAGAGGAAAGGATCAGAAATCATCAGCACAAACAGGGGATGTAGTGTCGTCGGCCAAAAAGAGAGGCTCTGGTGATTGATATGACATACGAGAGGAGGAATCAGAGACAGACATTGTGGAGGAGCGAGCAAAAATACGAGAGATACCAGTGAGAAGTATGTTCGTGATTTGAGAGTGATAAGTGTGAGACGATGCAACCATGAGAGAGTTTTTGTACCCAATGAATAGTCGCGACTGTTCGAGAGATGTGACAACCCTAGAAGTCAAACCATCAAGTTCTCGCCAAAGCTGAAAATAAAGTCAAGTTGGGCCTAATGGGCCAGAAGGTTGTGTCCATAGAGCACACGTACGACCTAAGCATGTGATACGAACCCAAATACTAACTCATCATGACTAAAATAACCAACATTAGGTTCAACCAACCTGTGATCAACACACAACCAGAACACATTAAAAATAGACAACCACTTAATATACAGAAAAGATGGGAGAGTAGAGGAACGAGTAGAAATCACAGAGCAGGAATAGTTGTGCCCCAAATCTACCAAACCACCAAAAAATGAGTGGTTCACATGGTCAATGACCAGGAATCATAACAGTTGATACGAGATGTGAATTTAACAGAGAGTAGTCTTTCACACTGGCATGCCTTAATCCAGTGAGAGAACCGTTTTCATCCTTCTAAGAGCACATAAGGCAGCTGAAATTCCTTTGGTATGTGTAGACTTGAGTATCGTCACGTGACTTATTGGATACTCAGTCTGAAATGATGATGACAGATTCCCATTGCTGTCTCTTTTTTTTATCATGAATCAGAGTTTGTGATATCCTCAGCTCTTTGACCTCCTTATGATGCTCTCAACTATACGAGTGTTCACATGTGATCGCATGACAGGTAGCTCTTTTTCTCTGTTCATCCAGTTAATAGCAAAGTACTCATCATGTCATGATTCCCAGTCATACTATAGTTGTAACACCCCCGTTCCGGTCAACCCCTTTTGACCGAAACAAAGTTGTTACGCCTGTCTCGAAAACTAACTCAGTCGTACCACAGAAATATATTCCGGTCCATTGGAACATAATCCCGAGGTTATACGAGTTAATCCCCGAGATAGGAGAGGAAGAAGTTAGGATCGTTGTATGAGTTGGTCAATTGTACAAACATAAAACGAAAATATACAAGACGAAATAACCGACATAAAAGAATATTACAAACCAAATAACGCAAACCGCAAATTTAAACTTCTCGCAACTCTCCGAAAAATAAATACAGAAAACGTCTTTTAAAATCCATACATGATATTAGCCG
>OVBE01007582.1:0-18299 GCA_900406425.1 Iberis pinnata
AAATTTTTGAAGGGACAGTTTTCGACGGGAAGACTTTTGTCGGAAAAATTTTGGCGGGAACATTTTGGCGGGAAAATTTTGACGGGAAAATTTTGGCGGGAAAATTTTGGCGGGAAAANCGTCGGGAAAACTTTTGGCGGAAAAATTTTGGCGGGAAAAATTTGACGGGAAAATTTTGGCGGGAATTTTTTGCGGGAAATTTTTTGGCGGGAAAATTTGACGGGGAAACTTTTTTCGGGAAATTTTTGACGGAAAATTTTGGCGGGAAAATTTTTGGCTGAGAATTTTTGGCGGGAAATTTTTTGGCGGGAAAATTTTGCGGGAAATGTTTTGGCGGAAAACGTTTTGACTAGAAAACATGTGACTTGAAATTTTGATGGGAAAATTTTTTGCTAAAATATTTTTGGCAAAATATTTTTTTATTTGACAAAAGAAACTTTATTAATATTATTTTCATTTTTAATGAATTAAATTTAAAAAAATAAATAAATAATGTTGGTTTGGTTATGGATAACTCTTTAATCCATTTTACTCAATCCATTTTAACCCAACCCAATAAACCCATTAACCCATTAGACCCATAAAATCATTAGAACCCAAAACTTGAACCCATTTGGATATATGGGTTGGTTTGGGTTGGGTTGACCCAAAAACAATGACCCATTTTGACACCCCTATATATATATATATTAAAAACTTTATATTAGTGCTAAACCCAAATTAAACCCAAAATAAAAGCTTTAAACTCAAAATTAGTGCTAAACCCAAAATAAAAACTTTAAACCATAAACACAAAAATATAAAAACTAAACCAAAAATATAAACTCTAAATCTTAAACTCAAAATTAAGAACTCTAAACCAAAAACATAAAAATATGTCATAAACCCAAAAACATAAACCATAACTCAAATATATAAACCCTAAACCCAAAACTCAAATATATAAACTTTAAACTCAAAGAGAAGAACCCTAAACTCAAATATACACAAATGTTTGGTGTCATAGCTATTTTTGATGAAATATGTTTTATAAATATAAAACTATTGAAGTATTAAGTTTAGGGTTTAGGGTTAAGTTTTTAAATTAGTCACAGAAAAGCCACTGACAACAATCTGTGAACTAATATTTAGCCACGTATTTGTCACGGCTTCGCCGTCGTGGCTAAATAGCTACGATTTAGCCACAAATTTGCCGTAGCAATCTTGCCACGCAAAAAACCGTGACTAATCCGTGGCTTTCTTGTCACGACTTGTCACGGATTAGCCACGGATGGGAGAAATCAAGTTTCGTGGCTTTTCCGTGGCTATTCCATGACAATTTTACTTTTAGCCACGGACAGGTCGTGACAAGGTCGTAGCTATACGATTAATTAATCTTAAACCTTGATTTTTTTCTTCTTCTATTCTTACTTTTAAAAACAAATGGGATAAGCCCTCAATGCATATCCTTGTTTAATGGCCCCATTTTGAGAGAAATTTCCATGATGATACCCATCACGAAAGATAGTAGAAGAAATTGAATTTATGCAAAACATGATTTTTGATATCCAACTAGACTGGAACCTTATTGCTTTGAGTAAAGCTTCAGCCCAAGGTCATTTCAATCTCTAACATACATGACATTGTTATATCATTTTGATGACCATATGGGAGGAAGACCGCTTTGGATGAGTCCTTAAGGCATGTAGACTTTCTGAGCCACCAAAATTTTGTATGAAATAAAAATCTGCCCCACAAACACAAACTGTTGTCCTGAGACTAGCCTAGGTAAAAAAGGTTATAGACTAGTGGATTATATTCTTGCAATGACTTTATACATGACAGTGCACAACTGATTGGTCTCACATCTTGCATTCTGAATGGGTGGGGGATCTTTGGTAATAGAACAATTTGAGTAAATCTCAATTCCTTAAAACTACCCTTCCCTGAAAAAGCATTGTACTCTTTTTATGACCTCAGCTCAACAATTTCCCAATAGACTTAGTAAAATAGTGTTTTTAAACCATCATACCCCGGAGAAATTTTAGTTTTCAGAGATTTCACTGCCAACAAAATTTCTTCTGCTGTCACAAGAGAAAATAAGGACTCGTTCATATGTGTTGTGACTCTAGGCTGCAATCTTGAAAAAACCTGTCAAATTTGCAAGATTAGTGGAGCTAAATAGGTCTTTGAAATAGGACATGCCACTTCACCTTAAGAAGCTTGAACATTTTGTGATCTACTTTGGTTGTCTATTAAAGTTTCTAGTGTATCAGCAGACCTTTTCATGTTTACAGATGAATGGAAGAATATATTTGATTGGAGTATCCTTCTCTTAACTATCCTTTTCTACTTTTTTGCCTCCAGAAGAGTTCATCTTCTCTATGAACCTGTAAAAGTTCTTTTCTAAGCAAGAAGAGTCTACACGGTTTATTGATGAGACTTCGTCTTGGAAAGCCATTTTAGTCTGTCTTGATTTTAATTTTGAATTCATCAAGTTATCCCTCTTCCATCTATTTAATGCCTTCTGGACATTCTCACAATAAGTTGACACACTATCCTTTTGACATCTCAACATTAGTTTTTAATTTATATTTAAAATAACTTAATAAATTTAGAAATCATTAATTAGGTATTAAGTTGTATTAGAAAAGCCTAAATTTCTCTCTCTTTTCCTCTCCTCTTCCAGCGCCGCTCTAGATTTTTCTGGTTTCGAGCCGGCGGCCGGCTGCTCTCGTAGCACCGCCGCCGGCTCCCTCTTGTCTTTTTCTTCTTCTCTGGTGTTTGATCTAGGATTCATGAGGTTTTTGGGTTGCGTTTCCGATAACTTGCAGGTTTGGGATCTCCGTCGGGATGGCCTTCAGGGGTGTTGGTTTCACCGGTCTGGGAGTCGCTTCTTCTCTTCTCTCTCGGCAGGTGGGCTTCTCCGTTGTTTCTGTCCCGTTGGTGAGTTCTATCTTTTTCTCCTATGGGTTCAATTTGAGTTTACCGCTTGTCGGGCCGGTGACGGAAACGAAAGTCTGGACAATGGGTTTGTTAGGCGCTGGTTTCTCTCTATATCAGGCTCATATCTACCATGCGCAGGCTTCCTGCTTCCTCACCAAGCTATACAGGACTTCTCAGATATGGTGCGGAGTGGGTAAGGGTAGCTTTGCCTTTTTTGTGTTTCGATGTATGCACCTTGTTTCCTTTGATTCTGTTCATTAGTTTCTAGTTTATGTTCGTGTAGTTTTGGTTTTAGGTTCGTTGGTTCCTTTTCTTTTTGGCCTGCTTGGACTGGTTAGTTTTTGGGTAGGGTTCATTAAGTTTCTAGTTGCTTATGATTGTCCTCCGCGCTCATCCTTAGTTTGTCCTTCGACTTGGTTGTTCGAGACATTCTAATGCAGATCATCTCTTCAGACATCATCATTTCCAGAGTGTGCCATTTTCTTGAAGCCAGATTGACTCGCAGCTAGTCTTGTCGCACGTCATTGGGTTTAGTCAAGATTCAGTATCCAGTAATTGGCCTTTCAATGTGTCGCTTCCAATCTCCGGCATGTTCATCAACAAGATCCAGTTCCGGTTGAAACCATTGTTTCTCTCTATGTTTCTTCTTTGTCTATTGTTGGTTTGTAATCCTTAACTTTCTTGATCAATCAGAAGAAAAAAAAGCCTAAATGTTCGTAACTATTCATATTCTAATTATTGCACTAAAAACACATCTGAAAAAAATGCTCCAACATTTATTTATTAATGCTAAATTAATTTATCATAATCTTTCATTTGTGTTGTTAAATATGTAACTCTCTCATAAGTCATATGTATCGACTTTAATCATTTTATCTATTCACTAAACTCATAGCAAATTCATGTATTCGATTTCGAAGAGATTCAAAAAAACCTCTCTGATTGTTTTGTTTCATTGTTGGACTTGTGCTTACTATATTTACACCGGATACAAAGTTTCTCATATTGGTTCCTTTTTTCTTTATTTTTGTATACAATCCATTATGATTCTTTTAACTTCGAATAAAATTTCGCGAAGGATGTGAAGAAGCATGAGGAAAAGCGACAGAGTCAAAATGAACTTAATACTCAAAAAATTTATGCTATGTGATCATCTTAGTAGGTTTCTTCATTAAGATAATCTTTATATATATATTGCTTTGATTCTACTTGGTACATTCTGAAATGGTTCCTTGTTTGAAAATTTTTTTGATATATTTTTTTTTTTGGGTTATGGGTTTTCTTCTGTTTGTTTAATTTTTTTTCTTTTAAATTATTTGTGTTTGGTTATCATTTACAATGTATATTTTTCGGTGTGTTGGATTTTTACCAAAATATTTGTGATGATGAGAGAAGTTTAGTAGAAGGTATTTTGATAATTTTTTAATCTTAAATATCAGTGTATTTATGTTTATCTTCTTAACTAAGAAAGAATGTACATTTCTTTATAAAATAGAAAGAAATACATTTTTTCGATTGGTAATTGTTGCTTATGATGAGGTGCTTTTCTCTTTCATTTTCTCTATATGTTGCATAAGTTCTAGGGAAAGCGGAGACGGGTCCAACTGCACCTGCAAAGGTAAAAAATGGTCACTTTGTGTGATTAAGCTTATGCAACAGCATTATATACAGTTCGAGTTGTTATGAAGAAAGAGTTAGGTACACTACAAGAAAACAAGGAGTTTTTTGACGGAAATTTCTGACGGGAAAAATCCGTCAGAAAAAGTCACGGAAATAGTGACCGTCAGAAATTTCTGATGGGTTTATGTCTGTCAGAAATTACTGACGGGTAAATCCCATCAGAAACCTGTCAAAAATTCCGTCAGTAAATTTACCCGATGTAAATTATCTGTTGTTAGCCGTTACCAACAGATATATTTGATATTTCCGACGGATTTATCCGTCAGCAATTCGTAAGAAAATTTTCTATATAAACAGAACACCTCCTATCATTATTTACACATAAATTCACAAACATAGTTATAAAATGTCTACTCCTCTTTATTTTCGATCGTGGATGGATGGTGAGAGGGTGAATCCAAAGACAAATCTTTTGAATGAGGAATATGCGAATGGTGTGATGGAATTCATGGAATTAGCGTGTCGACAACCTCGAGGCAACAATCGTAAGTTAACATGTCTATGTTCTTTATGTCGGAATAATCATCATGTTAGGATAGACATAGTCTGGAATCAGTTGTATATGAATGGTCTTTTGTCGAGTTATAAGGTTTCGTACTTACATGGAGAACGACCTAATATTTTTTCTAGTAGTAGCGGTTGCATTTCATTGACAGATAGGATAGAGGAATCTAGAATGGAATTAGATGTTGGGGCACCTAGAACAGAATTAGATGTTGGAGGAGCTACGGTTCAAATGGTTAATGATGTTTATAGAGAAAACATAGAGACGGCACAAGTTTCTTATGAAGAACCAAACTGAGAAGCACGACAGTTTTTTGATATGTTAAATGCAGTGAATTGGCCATTATATAGTGGATGTAGAGATGGTCATTCGCCGTTATCATCTGCGAGTAGGTTGATGGGTATAAAGACGGATTATAACTTGCCTGAGGATGCAGTTGACGCACTAGCGAAGATGATGAGGGATATCTTGCGAGAGGATAACAATGCTCCAAGATCATATTACGAGATACAAAAACTTGTGTCGGGACTTGGATTGCCTTACCAGGTTATAGACGTGTTCATCGACAACTATATGATTTATTGGAGACGTGATGAAACCTGGACTCGATGTCGATACTGTCAAAAACCAAGGTATAAAGATACAGACGGTAGAGTTTCAGTACCATACAAGAGGATGTGGTATTTTCCACTAACATATGGGTTGAAGAGGTTGTATTAATCTGTGCGAAAAGCTGCTGCAATGAGATGGCATGCAGAGCATATATTTGATGGAGATATTACACATCCTTATGATGCAGAAGCTTGGCGTCATTTTCAGGCTACATATCCGGATTTTGCAAGCGAGACACAAAATATCTATCTTGGATTAAGTACAGATGGTTTCAGCCCATATAGGAAGCATGGTAGACAATATTCTCTATGGCCGGTCTTCGTCACACCTTATAATTTTCCGCCATTATTGTGTATGAACAGAGAGTCTCTATTTCTCTCTGTTCTTGTACCAGGGCCAGAACATCCAAAACGATCGCTTGATGTGTTTCTACAACCATTGATATATGAGTTGCAAATGTTATGGGAGAACAAGCATATGACGTGTCTTTACAACATAATTTTAAGATGCGTGCAGTTCTTATGTGGACTATAAGAGATTTCTCAGCGTATGGGATGCTATCTGGATAGACAACACATAGGAAACTAGCTTGTCGATATTGTAACGACAAAATTGATTCCTTCCAGCTGAAGAATGGACGGAAAACTTGTTAGTTTGATTGTGATAGACGGTTTTTTCCCCCGAATCATCCATATCGTCGATCTACCTCATTATTCAATAAGAAGATATGTGTTGATGGTCCACCGCCTGAATTAGATGGTAGACAGCTATTAACCCAAATGAAAGATTATGGTGTTGAAATGACCAATGATGCAGAAGTTGGTGGGAATGGACACGTAAATGTTGAGTGGTCTGGTATAAACCATAATTGGCACAAAAAAGCATATTTTGGGAGTTTTCTTACTGGAAAACCCATTTATTGAGACATAACCTAGATGTGATGCACATAGAGAAGAACTTCTTCGACAACATTATGAACACGATGCTTAATGTCCAAGGGAATATGAAAGATAATTTCAAGTCTAGGCTAGACTTGGCGGATATTTATTCTCGTCCTCAGCTTCACATTACAGATGATGGAATTTATCCAATTCCTGCAGTTAGATTGTCTAAGAATGCAAATTCTGAGTTCTTCGACTGGATTATTCATAGAGTCAAATTCCCCAATGGATACGCCTCCAATTTGAGAAATTGTATTGATATCGGAGAAGGCGAATTCATTGGGATGAAGAGCCACGATTGTCATGTTGTTATGCAACGCCTTCTCCCTTTTGCATTTGAGCATCTCTTGCCGAAAGATGTCCATGAAGCCATCGCAGGTATAAATGTAGTAATATGTTTGTATTTTACTTATATGTTATATATTTGTTTTACTTATTAAGTTATTTTCATGTACAGTGGCTGGGGCATTTTTCCGCGACATTAGCCGAAGAACACTTACCACATATGATATTTCCACGTTATAGAGGGTATACCAGTGATCCTTTGCGACTTAGAGAAGATTTTCCCACCGTCTTTCTTTGACGTTATGGAATATCTAACGGTTCACCTTCCACGTGAAGCATCACTTGGTGGCCCGGTTCAATATCGGTGGATGTATCCTTTTGAGAGGTACATGTTCCATCTGAAGAAGAAGGTCAAAAATCTTAGTAGAGTCGAGGGGTCTATTGTGGCATAAAGTATCAATGAAGAATCCGCTAATTTTGCGGAATATTACTTTCAAAGAGATGTGGCAATGAGAAGCCATAGAAAAAGTCGACATGACGATGGTGGACAACATCCTTTGTATTCTGCTTATGTCTCGAGTTTGTTCCAACAAATTGGGCGACTTAGCGGAAAAGGTAAGACTCGAAAACTTACTGCAGCTGAGTGGAAACACCTACATACGTACATCCTCAACTCAATAATTGTGAAGATATGTTGGAATACGAAAGGTAAACATAAATAATACATTTCACTTTTGGTTATTTTTTCGTGTATATAACTTGTGTATCTTCAAACCTTGTAGGATCTACATGGCAATGATTCGTGATTAATTCCCAAACAAGTCCGAAGCTGAAATAGAATCTCATAAACAAGAAGAATATTACAAGTGGCTACAATTTTTGTATGTTATTGTTTAATTGCTAATAACGAAAACATTTTTCCACATCTTCAAACATTTTATATATTTCTATATGTTTACAAATTTGATAGGAAACATCTAGCGGCCAAACGTTTCCCACATGGTTGCTCGAAATCGTGAGAGGTCCGAACAACATTGTTACCTCGTAGCCAAGATATTGCACTAGAGGATTCGCATTCAAGGTTCAAGATTGGGTAGGGAGAGGAGAACATTAGACCATGGCATTTCGTCTACTTCTGGAGATGTTGTATACTATGGAATTCTTCAAGAGATATTGGAGGTCAGATACTTAGGGATGTTGAACATGCGATGTGTTGTCTTCATGTGTGATTGGTATGATCCAACTGATGGTAGAGGTGTCAAAAGTAGACAAGTTTGGCGTAACTTTGATAAACTCGCGCAGAAAACTTGGAAAATATGACCCTTTCATTCTTGCTTCACAAGCAGATCAGGTACAATTTTAACTAATATTGTCTTCATTCAATAAAATATACTAATCTTCAACATATGTGCAGGTATGTTACATTAGGTACCCACGCATCTCAGCTAGAAACGATCCTTGGATAACGGCGACACAAATCAATCCTAGAAGAATGATAGAAGGCGTTTATGACCATGAACCACTACAACCAATCGGAAATGGTTCACTAGCTGAGATTCAATCTTCTATGGCCGTAAATCTTGTGGTGGACTTCACCATCTTCGGTGATTTAGACGTCAGCATACATGACGTGAACGAGGAGTCCGGCGACGAATTTCAGGATGACACAGATTCATCTCCTTCAGATTACTCGTCATCCTCAGAGTAGTTTATAATTTTCTCTTTGTTTTTTATATATGTTGTTGTTATTCAATTTTCTTTTTTTTAAAAAAAAAATTTCTAAATTCATACGGAATTTATGATGGATTTAGGGTAATCCGTCAGAAATTCCGTCAGAAATTAGGTTTGGGTCTGAAACCATAAACAATAATCATGAATAAATTCATAGAGTGTTAAATTTATACACAATTACAATCTAAGATTCTAACATTTGTTACGAAACTACATAAAAAACTTTTTAATATCTGAAAGTGTTTGTGAACTTGCATTATCATAAACCGAAACTTTGAGATAATGAAACTTCAAAACATGGGCATTGTTATTTTGTTAAGTTAGTACTACATTATGATCACATATGCGTTACCATATGATAACATATATAACCTAAATCACAACCACAAAATATCCAAACCCTAAACAAGTCCCTAAACCATAGATTCATATTTCTGACGGGTTTTTTGACGGAATGCATATAACCCGTTAAAAATATGCACGTTCATATTTCTGAAGGGTCATAAAATCCATCAGAAATTTCTGACGGATCTAGTCCGTCAAAAATATGATCCGTTAGAAAAACCGTCAGAAGTTTACCGTCAGAAATTTCTGACGGTTTTTCTGACGAAAATGGGGTTTTTTCCGCGTTTCGGATTCCCAAAAATTTCGTAAACATGCGAAATTCAATTTTTTCGATTTCTGACGGGTTTTTTTGACCGATTTTCCCGTCAAAAAGCGATTATATCTAAAAAACCATAACACTTTCTTCTCCATTTGCACCCGAAAACAACAAAAAAAAAAAACACAAAATCCTCTCAATTTAGGCATCAATCCATGGATCCAATGCGCAACCAAAACTCCACGTAAGTATATTAGGTAGTTTTAAGTTGTTTTGGAAGTTTATAGTTGATTTGAACGGTTTGTTTAGGAGATTTGAGTAGTTTAGGGATTTGGATTATTTTTGGAAATTTTTGTGATTTTAATAAAAATATATGTTTTGTTAGATTTAGAAATGTTTATGGTTTAATTGTATGTGTTTTATGAAATTTAGAAATGTTTAGGGTTCAGTGAAATTTTGAAATGTTTAGGATTTGTGATTTTGTGAAATTTAGAAATGTTTGTGGTTTAGCATTTGTGAAATTTAGAAATGTTTGGGGTTTAGGGTTTTGTGAAATTTAGAAAAATAGGGTTTGGGGCTTAGCGTTTAGGGTTTGTGATGATTTTGTGAAATTTGGTTGTTTGTGATTTTGTGGTTTAGGGTTTAGAAATATATTTAAATTTATATTTATTAAAAATTTATATATTTAAAAACATAATTATGATATTTAACAAATTTAGATATAGAATACTATAATTATATGAATCATAATAAAAAATCTTAAAAATTCATTTTAATTATTAAAATAATAACAAATTTTAATGACCGTAATTCTAGTAATTACAATTACTTTCAGTATGAGAACGGGACTTTCACAATACCCGGGGGGTCGGGATCATCCTCTGGAGTCCCGACCACACCGTCCTCGGCACAGTTGGATTTTGTTACACCCCCGCTGCAACCTCGTGACCCACCACCCGAGCAGCCCGATCTGCATCCTCAGGATGCGGATCCGCAGCATCAAGAGCGGATGCCGATCGAGCAGTTACTGCTCCAATCGGGACGGGACCGATTGCCTTTTCTGGATCCGTCTTGTCTGGAAGGTACAACGTGGTTTCCTGCCTCAGACAACGGGATCACGAAGTGCATCACGAGACTGATGCACAACCTTCGACGCCATCCCTACCCGAGGTATAAGGATATGCCTCCTGAAGATCGCACACATTGATTTTACTGCTTCGCGGTAAGAATCTTGTTTTATATGCTTCTTTTTGGGACTTTTTAATTCAACTTATAGAATTTGCTAACTTTAAATTTGTGCATTTTGTAGCTTGAATACAACTGGAGCCCTGCGATGACGCCGGTAGTGAAGAAGGAATTCAAGAGTAAGGCAGGCAGAGTCTTCAGCTCTCATATCTACTACTGGAAGGATCCATGGTTGAAGGAAGGCAAGCAACATTGGCAGATGCTCGATGGACTCCTACAACACTACATCACTTACTGGGGTGAGCCAGCGATGCAAGGGTTGTCTGTCAAAAACCAGGGCAACCGACTGAGCGAACGTGAGAGGAGAGGGATCGCTACGACGAACTCTGGTGCGAGGAGTGGTTTCACCCGAGGGGAAGATATGGTATGTATGAATACTATTTCTTAAATTTCATACAACTTTAACCTTTTACTTTTTACTTGTTTTAAATGTTAAACAGAAACGAAAGACTAGCCATGATCCAACGCAGCTAAAGATTGTAGAGGATCTCCACACCAACAAGAAGATCGGGAAGATTCAAGATCAGCTTGCTCGAGAGTTGGTCGAGGGTGCTAAAAAACGTTTCTAGGATATCCGCGGGTCTACTCAGATGACACCCGATGACGAGATCCCCTTGGATACGTAGTAAAATGTTTTCTATGAGGTAAGTAAAATTATAATTAAATTACATACTACTTTATATTTTATATACTAATACAATGTTTTTTTTGTTGTAGGAGACGATGAAGTCGAAGGGCCGCTATTACGGGTTCGGGAACATGGCGGGCTACTACTTTCATGGATAGGGATCCCGACATCACATGGATCCTAGTAGGAATGAGGAGTTGAGGAGGAAGAACGAGGAGTTGGCGGTCGTCAAGCAACATATGGTCGAGATGAAGGCGGCCTAAGATGAGCGCGATGCGGAAGTGAGACAGCTTAGGAAAGAGCAAATGATGATGCAATTTGAGATGCAACAGAAGATGGACGAGTTTATTCGACAAATGGCGCTACAGTAAGGCGATGGCGGTTTCGGTTCTTAAAAACGTTTATTTTTTTTATTTTAGAATTTTTTAAATATTATGCATTTTAATTTTATGAATATTTTACTTTTTAATTTTATTAATATTTTAGATTTTAATTTTATTTATATTTTAAAATTTTATTTCAAATTAATCAAATAAAAATTATTCCAAGTTAAAATTTAATTAACAAATTTTTTTTTAAAATATCCGTTAATAAATCCGTCAATGATATTCCGTCAATAAATTCGTCAGAAATTTCTGACGAATTTATTGACGGATATAAAATGATGGAAAAGTCCGTCAATAAATCTATCAATAATAATCTGTCAATAATTCCTTCTTTAATAATTCGTCAATAACTCGTCAATAAATCTGTCAGTAGTCACTTGTCAATAAATCCGTCAGAAATGTCTGACGGATTTATTTACGGATTTGGATTACTGACCATTTAGAACTGACGGGTTTTATCCGTCAGTTTCCCGTCAATTAGGGACATTTTTGACGCGTTTCTGACGGATACGACTGTCAAAAATTCCGTGTTTTCTTGTAGTGGTAAAAGCAATGATGAATTGTTAACATCGATGATAAACCTATTGGTCTACTTCTATTGCTCATGTACTATATTCTTCATCACTCACAATTTAAAATTTATGGAAAGTATTTTCGTGCATAGATTATTAAACAAGATTAAGATTATAGTATGGTTAAGTAAGTATTAGAAGGTTTGCATGTTTCTAAATTTTATGTCCATAACCTGCTTTGCATTAGATGTACTTTTGATTATTTTAATGCAGATAATGAAATTCTTCAGCAAATATAAATATTTTTAGGCTACGTAACGTTATAGTAAATCAATCAAGTAGAGCCTAAAAATCCAAAAGTATAACAAGTTTTTCATTCTTACATTCACATCAAGAAATGATATTGAAAAAGGTCATTTACATAAAACATTAACTGCAACTTATTTTTCTAAAATAAAGACAATACTAACAACATGAGAAAATATGCTACTCAGACACGTGAACACGACTCTCTCTCTCCTTCTCTCTCTCTCTGTTCTCTCTCTTCACCGAGACCTGAACAGAGACACCGGAGTGGCGGGGCGTACGGAGGCCACCGCGGTCGTCGCCTGACCACAAAGCCCGTGCTCCGCGACCCCCGGGTTAACCAACGAAATCCAGAGCCGGTGAACTCGCCGGGTTTCCTTTCCTCTCTTTTTCCTTCACCGATCTTCTCCTTTCCCTCTTCCTAAGCTCACTGTGGTGGTTGATTCAAGGTGGTAGCAGCTTCATCGACGCAGTTCCGGCCAGATCTGCCGTTGGGGTGGAGCTCTGAAGTCGTCGAGGTCCCGGCGAGGAGAGATCTCAAGGTAATCGACCGGGACTTTCAATCGAAGGGGAGCGAGGCATCGATTTCAGAAGGTGTTGTAGGGACCACCGCCTCTTGGGACCGCCGCTAAACCAACCCCGCCAGTGGAAGGTCTCGTCCATGTCGATTGCCGGAAATCTACCTCTCCTTTCTAACCGAGACGTGGCTTTCAACGACGACCAGCCTCTTCATCACATCAAGGTCAACCACCGTCAATGGTCAGCGGGGCAGCGCGGTCTCGGATTCTGTCGCCGGATCACCGGAGTTGCAGTTCCGGTGGGTCCGCAGTCATCGGCGGCTGAATAGGGTGAAGAGGGTTCTCTTCTTCTTCCTAGGGTTTTCCTAGAGTTTAGGGGCCTGGGTGGGCCCAGCCTTTGATTTCTATAAAGCCCACCTGGACTTAGTGGATTGGGCTTAGGATTTATTTGTGTTGTGTATTGGGCTGAGGAATTGTAAACCTGGTTAAATTTGGATTTAATAAATATCAACCACCCTTCAAAAAAAAATATATATATATGCTACTCATGTGCATATTGCATAACAGTATAAAAATATTATAAATTTCCTAAAAATAAAAATATCTAATTAACAATAAAATGTTTGTATACCAAATCTTAGACAGAAAACTATGACATCAATATTATAACTAAAATATTAATCAAGTGAGTATATGTTTTAATTTAGATAATTATATGTATTTATAATTTTAACATATTTTAAAAACTAATAATATTATTTTCACAAAAAGTAAGTTATGTTTGAAAATTGTTTTAAAAAATAGATATAAACTTGCGTGTACACGTAGAATCACCACATAGTACTTGTAAAGATGTGTCAGAGCATCTCCATTAGAGATACTTGACTTAGTGTCTTAACTAATATTTTTGTTTGTTTTTATATTTATCTTTGGATTTAAGAACCTTAAAAGTTTTAGAAATTAAAAAACCTTCCATTGGTGAAGAATTCTTTGGTTCTTAAAACAAAAACAATTACAATTTTTTTCTTACAAAAACAATGTCAATCTTCTTCCAAAATTTCATCTCACAAATGTTGAAACCACTTTGCCTGATAATCTTCTTCCCAAAGAAGATGAGATACTCAGTTGTTTGAAGTGAATTGGATGATCTTCATCAAACGTATCTAATAACAACAAATCAACATCAAAAACAAAAAAAACATCATATACACATACAAACAAACATCATAAACATCATATACACACCAACAAAAAAAATCATATACCAATGAATCCTAATCAATTTCCCTAAGCAATGAGCAACACAATATGCCTTGAGGCACCTACCCATTCAATATAGCTAAGTTGCACTTGAATTACTCAAAACGTCCTTAACAAAAGTAATTTTGCAAAGTGTCAAAGCTTTGAGAACAATAGATACAATGGAACATTGGTGATTGTAATTGGTTATACAAAAACGTATGATACTTTAATTTCCTAGTTCTCAAATACAATTGGTTTTGATATCTCGAAACAGGAAACTAATTTAGACGGCTACATTAACATATATAGCCAAATAAGATAACAACATATAGATCATACAATTATGTCCAATTAAGAATCTCACTTCCTAGACCTTTAGTGAAGAAGAATAAGGCAAACTAAGACTTTCATATTCATATTAATATATTGAACTGATTAACAAAACCATTTGGTGCCAATAATTTACTTCAATTTAAAAAGACAAAGAGACAAAATGATATATTACCATCAAAGATTGTAGATTTCAAACAATAGAAAAAGAGATTAACGTAGAAAGAGATTAACGTAGAAAGCGATTGGTGTAAATACCAATTTGATTAAGAATCGTTGGCATTGACATATTTATAAAGAATGGGGAAAAATTACCGAGGGATTCCTTTAGAGAAATCTAATTGAGCGTCGTTGGGACCAAAACGAGCACAGTCAAGGAAGCTTCGATGACTTAACTGTAATCTCCGAAGCTCTCAAAGTAGCTTTGATCGGGTTTGGATTCATTATCATCGGAGATTCCGCCATTTCTATCATAAGAAGAGATGAGGAGCGGTTGCAAAAAAAAAAGAGATGAAGAGCGTGATAAGTGACACCTGGCACTTAAGAAACGCTTCTAAAATATATAAAATAAGAATCGTTCTTAATTTTTTCCTATCATTTCATATTTTTATTTAATTTTATTCTCAAAAAATCCTTAAAAAAAAAACACTTAAAAAATTCCAATGGACGTGGTCTTAGACTATTAAGGGTTCTCTTTGTTCCAACTCTCCTAATGAGACTTCTTCTTCCAAAGCCAATATGTCTTAATTTTCCATTTGAATTCATGAACCACCTTCGGTCTTGTTTCTTTTTATTTTTATTGTTCCTAAAGATCAACTAATACTTTGACCATCCGATCTATTCCTCTCTTTATGGTTGCTTTTTCCATTCGTCCTTTTACCTTTATAAGGCCTTCTTCTGTGTTATGTTTTCCCAATTCTAGACCCGAATGAGATAGATCC
The DNA here is from genome assembly GCA_900406425.1 of Iberis pinnata. Lineage (NCBI taxonomy): Eukaryota > Viridiplantae > Streptophyta > Magnoliopsida > Brassicales > Brassicaceae > Iberis > Iberis pinnata. Next base: position 15,389 of record OVBE01007582.1, read on the forward strand.
TATAGACATGAGACTTATAACCGTAAATCCAACTTAAAATATCCGATTCTCAACAGTTTTACCCATTCTTTCCTCATCCTTTGGAATCATAGGTCGATGCTCAATAATGACTTTTGTTTGCAGCCTTGCTTGATGATACCATCAATTTTTCTTGTGGCTACTTGCTAAAATACTATGAATTAGATGATTGCACCATAAAATAGTGATAACTAGAGCTTTTCCCTTCTTTAGATCCCCTTGATATCATCATAGGAGCTTCCAATCTCAACATATACTTCTGAGCTTTAGGATTGTTTTCAATCTCAGCAATGGATGATTTAACCCTAGCTTCTCTTATTTTCCTTTCAAATCCTTATGAGGCTAGTAAGTACTGCCTCATATTCTCCATTACTCCGAGAGTTATTCTCAGCTCTAATTTAGTACACCATATAAAGGGGTATGTGTTGGAACTTCAAAATTTGATAGTGATTATTAACAATGTTCCAGCAATTTTTCTGATGAAGACATTAACCAGACTGATCGAATTATGAGTGCATCGGGAGCCTTGTAATGAACACTATAAAATGAAATATTCATTTGCTAAATTCAAGTGTAATTTGAATGAAAACTGGAGGTGTAAATATAGCAACTTAAACATGCATAAACATAAAATGTTGACTTAGTGTTTACTAAGTTCAACAAGTGTATTTTATCCCACATTGGATGTGAGGATATTTTTTTACTAGTATATATAAGTCATACTTAATTCAAATGGGTTGAGTACACTATGGTGTATTGGAGAGAGATGGGCCACCCACACGCGCGCGACGCCGCTGCCGACCAACTAGCTTGGCTTGGCGTGGTCGCGGGTCGCAGTTCGCCTGTCTTTGGGTCTTTGGGAATGAGATTTATGCCCAGAAGAGGAAGCTTTTTTTGGAGAAAATTTCCATGAAGTTTTTGGACCAAAAAATCCAATTGATTTTGGTATAATTTTATTAGACCACATCGAAACCCAAACAAAAATCAATTTTGGTTCATTTTTATTTCTCTTCAACTCGTGCGTTTAACTGGGTCATAACGGCTCTCAGATTTCTTCTCTCGATTTATTCTGTGAATCTTGGGGGCGATCCCACTCGTTCCTCAACTGTTTGGCTTGTGCTCCAAGCTCGACTTGTCTCTATATTTCGACCTCCTCTCATTCATTCCTCACCTTTTTCCACACAACAAAAATCTCTCACATCATGTTCTCTTACTCTCTCTCAAACAGAAAGTCTACAACGAGATTATATTTTTAATTTTAAGTTCGTTAGATTCCGATTTCGAGTGAATCTGAATTGGTCTCACTGTGGTTGTATCCTGGGATTCTAAAATCACACATAATTGTGGCACTACATGCGATTTAAAGAATTAAGGAAAGAGAACATCTTCTCGACTTTGCATATGTTTTTATTATATGTTCATATTCTCTAATCTAAGATATATTTATAGTGTTTAGACAACTCCTAAACCTAATAGAAAAACACTTTTATTTATCTTCTAGATAATCCTAAAAGATAGGCTCATATCTTATCAAAATCTTAGAATAGAAACATACCTTGTTCTGTCTCCTTATCTTCATTCAAGCTTATCTCAACCTCGTTTTCTTATCATTATACATTTTCTATCTGTCAAAACAAAAATAGCACTCAAGTAACCATGTCATTTTTTTTGCTAGATTCAATTATGAAAATAAAAAATATATATATCGAACACAAAAATATACAATAAAAATGAGACATTTTGGTATTTATAAATCAAAGTTTATCAAGAATCCCAAAACCACTAATATAACATACATAAAATATTTTTTACTAAATTATATAAAATATATAAAAAAATATTAAAATATCTACTTGTCCATATTAAGTCTAAATCATATATGGCCAAATTTTGTAAAATTAAGATTATTTACATAATTTTCTTACACTATTTTATTAAGAGCAAGATATTAAAGAGATGCGTTCCAAATAATCACTCCATATATATTATATATAGTTCGTGTTTAAACAACACTAAATTTATCATTTTCATTATTCTAAATCTATATCTAATACACCCTCTAAATAAATAACACATAATTTTATGATAGTTGGATATATTATGACCTTTTTCTATGAAGAATTTTGGAACAATACCTCTAAATGAACTTCAATTTGAAAAATAGACTATTTTTACTTTTTTGAAAACTACACTTTCTCTTAATCAAAATCATTAAATTGGCCTCATAATTTTTTTATACAACAGGATATTAATTAATAATCAGTCCAAATTATTAAACTGAAAAAAATTCAAATATAAGATGACCACACAAATATGAAATATGTTAGCTCTCTTTAGAATTCATATATATCACCAATTGTGAGAGAGATATGTGTATAATGCTTTGTATCAATTCAAATTCTGATTTTTCTCTTATTTTGAAATTTTTATTTATCAAATGTTCTCTAACTATCATCTTCACTCTCCCATCCCAAGATAGTCATAATCAATGCTTCTTGCAACGTCTGTTAAAAAGTTTCAAGCCCAAAAGAATTTGATTGTTCATAGCAGAGTTCATTCCAGAACGGAAATTTATTTGTTATGAGTCGTCTCCATCTCCTCTACTTGTTCTTCTTCTTCGTCGTCACCACTCGATCTAGGATGGATCCACCTTCGTATAGGACAACATCTCCTCAACAAAACATACATATTTGATGAATTTTTTGGTGATCAAAATTATTTGATTTTCATTTTTATCTCGTGTTTGAAATGGATCTTGATGTAATCGAGCGTGTTCATGTATAAGAAAAGAGTTGTGTTTTAGTCTTCATAATATTCGATTGATTATTCTTTGTAATTACTGTACATATTAATAAAGATAAAAACATCGAAAGTTATTTGATATATATATATA
>OVBE01007583.1:0-18299 GCA_900406425.1 Iberis pinnata
GAATTTAATGTTTGTTTGCTTGTTCATTGAATCTAGACATAATAGAACCGAAATAATTAAAAAATATCTACAAACTTCGTAATCCCGGGAATCAAACCTGACACATCTCGTAAATTTNATCCGGCAAGGATCCGCGCGCCAGAGAGGTGTAATTTTACCAAAATGCCCTCTAATTTGAATAAAACTAATTTCGATTTACACTAAAAACCAATGGCATTCTTAGTAAATATTAGATTTATGTTGCCCACTCTCAAAAATGAGCTCTCCCTTTAATAGTATAGATTTTAGTTTATTTTACCAAATTGTTTTAACTTAAATTATAATGTACAACACATTTCATTTTAAATTAGTTTTAACTTTCATTTTAGTGTTACTTAAAAGTTAAATTTGCTTTTATTTTTAGTTTAATTTATTTATTTGTTAATTTTACTTCAGTTTTATTTTTAGTTTGAATCTAAATTTTAGTTCATATTTTAGTTCTAACTTTACTTTTACTTTAAATTTTATTTTATACTAGTTCTACTTTAATTTTAACTCTAATTTATTTTTGTATTCAAATTCTTATTTATTCTAACTGTAATTTAGTGTACTTTTATTTCTAATTTTGTTCAAATTTCAATATTAATTATAGTATTCGTTTAAATTTTAAATTTAGGATTGTTTTAGTTGATTTTCAATTTTAATTTTAGCATATTTATTAGTTTTCATTTTTTTAGTTTCAGTTTCAGTTATATTAATTTTAATATTAGTTATTTTAAATTTTATTTTTAATTTTGAATTATATTTTCGTTTTATTTACAAAATTAAAATTAATTTTGTTACATTAATTTTAGTATTCGTTTAAATTTTAAATTTTTTTAGGTTTTTATTTAGTTTATTTTTAATTTTAATTTTTAATATATTTAGTAAATTTAATTTTGTTTTAGTTTAAATTATAATATACATCATATTTAATTTAGAATTAGGTTTGATTTTAATTTTAATATTAGTTATTTTTAATTTTAGTTTTAATTTTAAATCATATTTTCAGTTTATTTTTAGTTGTAATATCAATTTAAGTTCAACTTTTTTTTATTTAAGCTTTATTTTAATTAAGTTTAGGTTTTTAAAATTTAGGTTTTAATAAAGCGTTCGTTCTATTTTTAGTTTTAGATTTAGTGTACTTTTATGAAACAAGTACTTAGTTTTTCTCACAAAATTTTCGCGAAGACACTCTAAAGATTCCACCTCTGTTTGGCGGCGGTTCCCGTGAACTCGCCTGGTGGCCGCCATCCTTTTTTTTGTTTCCTTTCTTCGCGGCTAGGTTGTTGGTGATTTGCACGTGGTCCATGATCTTGGCCAGTAATGGAACTAAAGAGATGGAACAACTTGAACTTGAGGTAAATGAAGAGGAAGAAAGAACAATGGAGCATGTTGAACCAAAGGAAGCAAGGAACAAAGACCTAAGTGTACCACTCGGTACCATTGAGTTTTCCAAAAAAGGTTTTTTTATGAGGCTTGTTCACAACACTTACACAAGAGCCTCTTGGTAAATATTAAGCTAATTTCTATCTATTTTTATCCTATTTTTTGTTTTAAACTTCAGTTTAATTTAAACTTTCAAGGGAGCCTTAGTATTGATTGTTTTGTGTATTTCCAAGAAGTTGTGCATGTGTAACCTACTTCTCTATATGTATGGACGCAAATGCATCAATATAATTATCAAACATCTTTCTAAAAACCTTTAAAATTCTCTTGAATCTTGTTTGATCATTTTTGTCTTGTTTATGTTCTGAATATGATTCTGCAACAACCATCAAAATTCGGGTAGTCTAAGAGTCATTATGCAACTCTTAGAAGTATCATTCACTCCATTTCGTTTCATCATCATCACAACAATTGAAAAAGCATTCAAGGACTTGATCCTCACACCTAAGATCACATCAAGTGGTATCAAAATTAATCTCCATCAAAAAGTTGTGTTTTCTGATTCTGCAGTATTTGGCTTTTCATTTATGAATTCAAGTCTGTTCTAAAGTTAAAATCTTGTTAGAGTCACGTTTATTAGTGTCAAATATACTTAGAACAAGTGTTAAAGTTGCTAAATAACAATGCTTGAATTCACGAAATAGAAAACATAATTTGGGTTCTTTGCAAATTTTCAGAATATGTTTTGTCTTCATCTTATTTGAATCTGTTTTGTATTAGATTATTGATGTGCTGAATTTGTGAATGATACGAAGCATAATAAGGGATTTTAAGAATATATTTTATGAAGATTTGAAGTTGAGTGCGTTTTGGGCATGTTAGAAACACAAACTGTTCTTTTCTTTCATGTTCATGTGTTTATGTCTATTCATATTCAATGAATTGTTGCAATCGATTTTGAGGATAAATTGATTCAGAATTTGTGAGTGTTCTAGTAGGGACTAATCAGTTGTTTGAATAAAGAACATAATCATTTTGCTAGAAAATTTTAATTGCTTGAAGATCATGAATTGAATGAATGCATAAACTGTTTTGACTCACCCTCTTCCATTGAATTTTGTTTAGATAAATTCGAAATTGTTCATCTAGAATTTTTGTTTAGTCAATTTAAACGAGAACTTTGGTTTGTTGTGTGGTGAATTTCGTTTTGCTTGAAGAACACATTATATCTGCATTTTATTCTGTTTGCATTCTGTTATGTTTGCATTTCTTTTGCTTGAATCATAATCTGTTTTTATCAATTTGAGTTCTAAATGTTCTAAATTGATTTTATATTGGTTTATATTATATTTAAGGATTGTGGTAATTGAGTTTTCATAATAAAACACATTAGTCTATTGTGTTTTTATTTATGTATTTGTAAGGACAAGTTGCTGATGACTTCTTTGATGAATCTGTTTCAGGGAAAATGGTAGTTTTTGAGGACTTAATGAGCAAGTTTAGTACCATGGATCATAAATTTGTAGAAGACTTTACAACAAGAATTGATCATAGGTTGAACACACAACTAGATGCACTTAAGCATAAACTCTATTAAAGAACAAAGCTGAAGAATAAACCAAGGAAAGTGAGCAGTTATGAACTTAAGGAAACACTTTCCTACATGTCAAAGAATAACAACAAATGGCTTGAGAAGCAACAGAAGTCAATTGACATTGTTTCTCAATGGCTAGACTCACAAAATCATTTGATTAAAAAAAGAGATTAGAAAGAAGATGAAAAGGATAGATTTTCTTTGAGAAAATAGCAAACAAATCTTATTCAAGGCCAAACCAAGGACTCTGGAGGGACTCTTCTTGGTACCTACTGTCCAAGTGGATAGTGCACTTGAAGAATCTAGAGATAGTCCAAGAAAATCATAATTTGAACATCTAAAAGTCTTGGAATCTGATGTACAAGTGTTAAGCATCGATAAAAGAGACTGATGTTATCCCAAGAAGACTAGAACATGTCTTAGAACATGATGATCAAGAAGCTACAATAATTCAAAGAAAGGAAGAACCTATTGATTTTGTTTTTGGGGATGAATCACCTTGGAAAACTAAGAACATGGACAATGCATAGTTAGTGGAGCATCTGGAATCAAGCACTGGAAAGAAGGCTCAAGTTTTCAAACAAATTCAAGAAGATAAGCATCAAAATGTTTAGGCCTGGGCTTTTTGGGTCGGGTTACCCGACCCGCCATGTACATGACCCGTATTTACGGGTAATGGTCGGGTACGGATAATGATAATTACCCGTTTCGGTTAAGAAAAAAATTTTAAACGGGTAAGGGTCGAGTAAGGTAGGGTAAGGGTAATTATTTGGGTACCCGAATTACCCGTTTACGTAACTAAATTTATAAAATTATTTGAAAAATTAACTATAATGATAATAACTTCCTATATAAATATAAAATTTATGTTATAATAAATATATAATTTAATAAACGTTAAAAAACTTACATAACTGGTTATTTTGTATCGTATTTTATTCATTTTTCTATACTTTTTCTTATAAAGATATAATCAATTATTATACTATTTTGAAATTTTAATACAAATAGTCACATGTTAGTCAAATTTATATAATATATTATGAGTTCGGGTATTAAACGGGTATTGATTTTAACTATCCGACCCGACCCTTACAGGAACCGTACTCGCTATTACCCGACCCTTAGTTTTACGGGTATGCTTCGGGTATTGATTTCTCGTACCCGAACTACCCATACCCGACCCGTTACCTGAAATGTTCAGGCCTAAAAATGTTTCTAAATAATGCTACAATAACAACCACCTGATTTCTGACCATCAAGAAACAATTTATCTTAATGATTTTCTGTATTTCAAGAGCATTAGGTTGTAGTCATGGATGAGAGTTATGAACCAGCAGCCTTGGAAATGAGTGATTGCATCTATGTTGATGAAAGAATACTCACCTGATGCAACATGCCCTACCAAATCTCTACTTCATCGAGATAAGTCCTTAAACTCCAAAAGCCTAATGAGTACTAACTTGTTGTGTCTTGGTGCATAATTTATAGTTTTGAAGACACAACTACAACAAGGAGTCTTTGAAACCTCAAGGCGCAATGAACTTGTCTTATATTGATTTTTCCATACTTTGAAAACTCCAAACATTTGTTTAGCGACCAGGAGACTTTCTAAAACTATTGGAGGTTACTTCTTAAGAGTTTCCTCAACAAAAATTACCCATTGGCTAGTACTAGATTTAAAGATGCCAATGAACAGCCTATACTTGAAGATAAGGCAACACCGACAGTTTGTCCAACTAGTAATATGTCCAAATTGGCAAGACTAATCCCAGCATCCTCTTGGATCATCACGATAATATTCTTATGGTGTTACATTGTCTAAAATATTGACAAAGATCATCACCCAAACATATGACACATTCCTTTCTTTAAACTTATTCATTTTGAGCTTATTTATGATATTCTTTATCATTAATTTGGATGTGTGTTTTCAACTTTAGAACTTCATATGGAAACAAAGAGATATCTTTGAAAGATTTAAGGAAATTAATTAATTTCAAGAAGGCACTTTAAGGCATTCATCTAACCTTAATCCTTCAAAATTCGTTTTTGATTCTTCACCTCCTAGTTTACCTACAAATTTTGCTTGAATATGTTAATATGTTGGTTTGTTTGAGTGTTATAGGCATGATTAGGCTTTAATTCCTTGAAAAAATTGTTTTGTTTAAGTGTGGAACATAATATGTTCTTAGAATGTGTTCTTTGAAGTGTACCTACGTTTTTCAAGCCTAAAAAATGACCAATCATCTTATGTGGGAACTTGTTCGTTTCATGTGTTCAATTTAAGAAAACACGCTGATTATCTATTAAAATTGCTACAATGTTTAAGTAACAAATAGAACCATTTAAGTTTGTGCTCTCTTCTTATTTTATTTCTGATCTTTTAGAGTAGCGATTGCCTGTTATTTTCTTATGAATCTTTGCAAGGAAACAAGTTTGGAAATGTTGAAGGAGTAGAAGCACCCAATGCTAATGAGAATAAGAAAGAAGCTTTTAAAAAACTCATGGAGAGAAAAATTGAAGACTTTAGACATGAGCTTCCATTAGCCACTGGAAATGATATTGATTCACAAGGGAAAAGAAGGCATTGCATTATTAGACAATTCGCATGTACTCAATGGATTAATCAAGAGGACAAGAATCATCAAAAACATTGCCTATCGATTTGAGGAAAAACTAAGCTCTAGGACCACTTATATTAATATTGTGCCTTTTCTTACCGGAAATATAGATTTGAGGAAAATCCTTTTCAAGAGAGGGAGTATGATATGATCTTGGCCAGTAATGGAACTATAGAGATAGAGAGGCTTTAACTTGAGGTAAATGAAGAGGAAGAAATAACAATGGAGCAGCTTGAACCTGAGAAAACAAAGAACAAGATTTAAGTGTACCACTTGGTCCAATGACTATATAAAGACACGCTAGAATTCTGCAAGCTATTCATCAACTCCTCAACACTATCAATGGAAGTCTAGTGTGTGTTAATCCAATCATATTGGTTGTAATACAAGCTGTCTAGATATTCATCAAGAGATGTGTTGTGCCTTGCACTCTTTTCTTTTGTTTTGTTTTGTCCCATTGGGTTTTTCAAACAAGTTTTTTTAATGAAGCTTGTGAAAACCACTTATACAAGAGCCTCTTGGTGAATTTTAAGCCAAATTCTATATATTTCTATCTTATTTTCATTCTTAAACTTCAATCTTAATTTAAATTTTCGAGGGAGTCTTAGTGTTTTGTGTATTTTCAAGAAGTTGTGCATGTGCAACCTTCTTATCTATATGTATGGAAGAAAATGCATCAATATAATCAACAAACACCTTTCTAAAAACCTTAAGAATTTTTTTGAATCTTGTTTGATCATCTTGTCTTCTTTATGTTCTGAATCTGATTATGCATCAACAAGCAAAATTCAGGTAGTCTAAGAGTCATTTTGCAGCTCTTAGAAGTACCATATTGATTCATCATCATCACAACCATTGGAGAAGCATTCAGGGACTTGATCTCCACACCTAGGATTACATCAGTTCTACAATCTATGTGTTTCATTTGCATTTGGGATTGGCGTTGGTTGTTCAGTATCTTTGTCGTCCCTTTCAGCTGGTTGGTGGTGCCCTAGGTGTTCAGTCTGCCTAGGGTCGGTGTATCATCGCTCCTTGTCTCTACTTATTGGTCTGGCTGAGATTTCATTTGTTTTGTGTTACTTTTGGCGATTCAAAGTCTCTCGACTAAGCCTTTTCGAAAGTTCGGTGTGTTTTGGTGGTGCTCTGTGTCTCGCTATCCGGTTAAGCTCTCGTTGTCCTTACATGTGTGGTAGTCTCAATTCGCTATAGATGGAGATTCAAGTGTCTCTTGTGTACAAGCTCCTTCAGTTTGACCAGTCTTTCTCATATTGCATTGGACCTTTGGTGTCAGTCCTTCAGTTTCTTCTAGGTTTATGTCTCGAGCTTTGTTGAGCGTGTCTTTGGGAGAAGTTTTGTCTTGTTTACATCTTTCTGCTTCTTTTGGTCTAAGCTTCCGAAGTTATTCCGATTTTCTCCCGACTTGTTTTGTTTTTTTTTGGTCATGTGATGTTATGGTTTTTTGTTTTGATTTTTAGGCCCGCATGTTTGACCGACTTTGTTTGTAATGAGGCTTATTATAATCCATCATTAGAACAAAAAGAAATTTAGTGTACTTTGATAATAGTTTATATGCAAATGATACATTTGAATTTTTTTAACATCTCATATATCTATAAAAAAACTTGATGCTAAATTATGTGCATTTAGATATTGCATGTAGGTGAAAGAAAAAAGATAATGCATAGAGTAAGTTTAAGATGATTTTTTTTTCACAATTTTAAAATGATAGAATTAAAAACATTTGAGGAATTTGATATCTAGCTCGAAAAACGGAAATGATTTAACTGAATTCATGCGAGGCCCAAAACGAGGCGGATACAAGACGACGAGATTTCCATCCTAAAACGAGGCCATTTTTTCCCAGATGTTCCACATTATATCCATCATTAAACAAACTCAAAAGAAACTTTCCTTGACAACGGTTAGCTAAACTTACTTCCACTGGCTTGAAACCATTAGTCTCTAACCACCGCGGCCACGAGGCGAAACTCTCATCAGCAGTGATATTTATACGCGATAGCCAACTTGAAATCCAAGGACCGAGATAAACACGCTCAATGAAGCTCCGGACAGAGTTAGCAATGGAGTAGTCAGCCTCTAAAGAATCAAATATTGCTGAGAATTGATGTAGCAAATCCATAAACCGATAGAGAAAACCATGGTTACCCATTAAACCGACTTCCTCATGGACAAGCGTAACAAGTTTCGGATTTAGAGATTTAGCTTCCAATAAAAATGAAATAAGAGAATTAGGTGTTTGGTTATTAAACCTAGGGAGATGCAACATACAATTGATCACAACTGCTTCTCCTCTTACAAGCTTCAAAGACAAAGGGTTAAATGTGTCAGTTTCAACCTTACATTGGTGGAATGAAAACGGTTGGCCAATAGACTCAGCGAATGCAGTTAGACGTCGTCCAGTTTCTTGGACCGTTTTACCGTTACTGGCACGTGACAAAGCCGTGATCTTAAGATGCTGTGGGAATGGGCCTGATACTAAACCTTGCATTAATGAGGCCCATTGAACACCTTGAGTGATATCATAGTCTACAATATGGACTCGTCGCTCAAACTTTACAGCTTCTAGTATAGCTTGTGTGGCTGTAAGGTAACCAAAGTTAACATAAGGAGACATATTTTGTAGCAATTGAAACGCTGAGATCACATCAGCTTCATCATGGCACTGTCGTTGCTTGTTAACATTAGCTTTTTCAAGTAAACTTGAGAGACCGTTGGTAAAGTAAGCAGCTAATCGCTCCATGCTGGTTCGGTCACTAGTTGAAATCATATCGTTAAGTCTTGTAAGTAGAACTTGTGTAAGCTCTCGGGTTTTATTCGCACCAGTTAACGCCTCTGCAGTAGCCACCAATAAGTGAACTAACTTTAAGCCTTTAGATTCCTCCTCTACATCAACCCCATTAGCAATGGATAGACCCGATGAAACCGAATTACAAGGCATCATTGGAGAAGATTCAATGACACCGCACAAGTTACCATCCCAATCCATGTTTAGTAATGAATCATTCAAGATATAACCATCATCTTCCACACACAAGGAAGCTGTAGCTGTTGCAAGCATATCAGTATTGTCTGAGAAGAAGAGATCGAGAAAGTCATCGTAAGAACAATTCATGGTCATGTTAGTTAAAAGACGACATACGCAGTGTTGAATTATATAGAATATGTGTTGCCACTAGCCATGTAGCAAATCTTTTTTAATGAAATCTAAGTTGTAATAATAATAAAAAATACATGGTCCCTTCTCAGGGAGGTCGAACAACTTGTGGTCCATGGAAGAAGTAGGACCACTTTTATCATATGGGCAATATAAAAAATTCAAGTGAGGATGATAATTCCATTAATAATGCAATTACATTTTGAACTAAAACCAAAAAAGTCAATTAAAAATAAAAAAATCTTTAAAATAATATATTAAACCCAATGTTTTTTTAGGGTTAATTTTCCTAATATACACCACTTTAATAATATTAGATAAATGTACATATGTTTGTATAATTAGTTATTTGGTTTTAATATGTACCACTTATCTCAATTTTAACCTCTCCATCTCTCACACTTTCTTCACGTGTTACTTATTTCCTTTTCTCCCTCATTTTTTTTTTTTTGCTTTTCTAAATTTCATCAGTTTTTTTTTTTGACAAATCAAAACATGTAAAATAACAATTTAATCACAAAAGTTACATAAAAAGAACATAACTTTTTTTCTAAATTTAACATGACTAAAATTATTTAAAACGGATTTATATTTTTAAAATAGTGAATAGTAAATTTGTTTAATAAAATATAAACCCAGGAATAGTCGGACTACTGAACGTAATAGACGGACTATTGAAAAAAATATAAACCCAAAACTCCAAAATAAAAACCTAAAACCCGAAAATATAAACCCAAAACCCAAAACCCCAAAATATAAACCCAAAGCCCAAAATATAAATCCAAAACCACAAAATATAAACCCAAAAATCCCAAATATAAACCCAAAACCCGAAAATATAAACCCTAAATCCCAAAATAAAAATTCTAAACCCAAAATATAAACCCTAAAAAATCCAAAATAAAAACCCAAAACCCAAAATTACAAACCAAAAACCCAAAAAAACTCAAAACCCAAGATATAAACCATAAATCCAAAATATAAACCATAACCCCAAAATATAAACCCTTTACCCAAAATATAAATTTCAGTAATCCGTATATCTAAAATAGTTAGTATATTACTGAAAGGGGGTGAGAAAAAAGATAAACGAGTGAGAGAGTGAGTGAAAGAGAGAGTGAAAGAAGAAAAGAAAGAGAAAGGTTAGATGATATTTAGTTAATTTTATGATATATTATGTTTATTGGTTACAATTACCTTTTTTAACTATCATTTGGTTTAATAAAACTTAATGTATATTGATTTTGCAAAATTAGTCAAACTTAATGTAAATTCGATTAATATGCAAACTATTTTGGCAAAACTTAAAAGATGAAAAATAATTTTCCATGTTTACATTCATTATTTTGAAAATTTAGCTAATTAAGATATTATTTCATGTTTTTGAAACTAAAATTTTGGAAATTAGCATATTTTGGCTACTAAAATAACCTTGACTGAAAAATTTATTAAGATTAATTTAATAGTATAATTTTTTATATATAATTATCATATTATTAAGGTTATTTTCTAGTTAAGTAGATAAGATATTTATATTAGTAAAATAACTTTTTTCAAATAACTATAAAACTTATATTAATAAAACAACTGTAATACTTTTTAGTTTATTACATAAAAATTATATTCGTAAAATTAACTTAATGATTTTAGTTGATTATATAAAATTCATAATACTCTAATTATATTTAAATTATTATATTAGTAAATTAATCTTATATTTAGATATGGTTATTTTGATGATTAAAATATGCTAATTTTTCAAATTTTAGTCTCCTAAACATGAATTAAAATATCTTAATCAGCTATTTTTTTTATAAACATGGATAAAAAATTAACGTTTTAGTTTTTGCCAAACTAATCTTATATTTTAACCTAGGCCAAATATATACCTTAGATTAGTCAATTTTACTTGTTATTTTCCTTAATTTATTTACTAGCAGGATTCAAGCTCTCAATTTTGCCATTTTAGAAGATTATAACTTCTAAATAGTTTCATTCCTTTTAAGAGCATAAATCTTGTCCTTCGTACCAACACACCAAATCACCAACAATTTTTTTGGACCGCTTCTTTAAATGAATAAAATCCATAATCAATTAAAATATTATGCATTTGAAAGAAGAACTAGGAAAAAATAGTGAGACTTTGATTATTCATTGTCGTAGTAAATAAGAGAGAAAATAGAGTTTTTTCTTCTTCTTAGAAAGCTACCGCTCCAAGTTAATGCTTTACCTATGATGTACTTGAAATTCAAAAGATTTTAGTGATTTATATGCTTGCTATGCGAGTATTTTATAGCAGAACTCAAGATCTTCTTATCACTTTGTACCCCGCTACACGCGTAGTAGTTCTTTGTGTTCTCGTAGGAGGATAAACAAAATAGGTATTACTCTGATAATTGTTAAAGCATCAAACTCGGACTCGCGTTCAATTTAATTTGGCGCTTTCAATCAAATTTATATGTTAATTTGGTAAACTCAATATAGGTTAAAAAAAAAAAATAGACTTCGTGATAGTTGAATTTTTTCAGACATATCTACTTTAGAATTTCCTTTAAATTAAATCATTAACCTACAATCCTACCTAATTAGTGACAACTTAAAATAATATAAAAGTGTACGGATATATAATTAAAAAAAAAAGAAGCATATGCCAAATCTGCTGAGTAGAACCTGGCAGTCCAAAGCAGAAAAGTAGAGGAAGATATTATTAAGATTTCGTTTAACTTCTATATTTTAAAACAAATAATCAAATCATTAAAGATACAACTAATTAATGGTAATACAGAACCGTATTGATCACACTGATTAGTCTTGACAATCAGACAGCAGAACTTGTGGTTTTAGTTTATAACAAGTGACAGAAGCAGTGACGAAAGAATTTGTTTGGGAGTTATTTTCCAGCTAAAATCAAGTGGTCACAATCACACTTTTCCCTCAATCTATTTTTTCATATGAAAATATAATCATGCCTTATCATAAATCATTATGTCTTCGATTAATGCCAGAAGATTATATAATTATATCAATAAATTATTGAATATATATATATAATCATGTGAAGTTGGCTCTTTCCATCTCTAAGGATACATTTAGAGTCGCTTAACAAAGTCAAAGAACCTTTCTTCAAACGAACCCAATCAGTCTTTTAAAAAATGGACAATACGGTCGCATATACGTCACTACAAAAAAATACAGACACATCCGTCAAAAATCCGTCAGAAACACCCAGAATTGACGGACAACTGACGGATTTTAGCCGTCCGTTCTAAATGGTCGGAAATACAAATCCGTCATTTTTCCGTCAGAAATTTCTGACAGATTAAGTGACGGATAGTTAATGACAGATTTATTGACGGATTTAAAAAAACAGTTTTTAATTAATTTTTAATTTTGAATAATTTTTTTTTAAAATAATTATAAATTAATTTTTAAATTTTAATAAATAATAAAATTAAAATGTAAAATATTCATAAAATTTAAATTCAAAATATTCTCAAATTTTAAAATAGACAAAAACAAAAAAATGTTTTCAAGAACCCCCAACTGTCGCGACAAATGTTGCAGAAATGCATCAATCTCCTATTGCATCTCAACTTGCATCCTCATTTGATATTCCCTCATGTGTTTCATTTGAGTGTCGTGCTCCTCTTGTGCCGCCTTCATCTCGGTCATCTGCTGTTTGACGGTCGCCAACTTCTCGTCTTTCCTCCTTAGCTCCTCATCCCTAATAGGGTCTCTTTCTTCTCGGGATCCCGATCCAGGAAAGCAGTAGCTTGCCATGTTCCCGAACCCGTAATAGCGGTTCTGCGACTTCTTCGTCTCTTGAAACAAAAAAACATTGTATTAGTATTGACAATTTTAATTGGTATGTAATTTAATGTAAATTTTACTTACCTGAGAGAGAACTTGATATTGCGTGTCCAAGGGGATTTCTTCATCTTGTGACGATTGAGATGACTGGATTTCTTTGAACCGTTTTTTTTTTCCGTTTCCACCAACTCCCGCGCAAGCTGATCTTGAATCTCCCCGGTCTTCTTGTTGGTGTGGAGATCCTCTATAATCTCAAGCGGCGTCGGATCACGTCCAGTCTTCTCTCTCTGTTTAACAATTAAAAGGTTAAAATGTAAACTTATATGAAATTTGAAAATTAGAATTCAAAGTAAAAAATACCAAATCTCCCTGTCAGTTGAATTAACTCTTCGCATCATAGTTCGTCGTAGCGATCCCCCTCCCATCACGTTGGCTCATTCGGTTGACCCTGTTCGTGACAAACAACCCTTGCGTCCCTTTCCTAATCCACTAGGTGATGTAGCCCTGTAGGAATCCATCGGGCATATGCGAATGTTGCTTCCCTTCCTTCAGCCACATATCCTTCCACAAGTAGATATGGTTGCTGAAAACTCTGCCCACCTTACTCTTGAACTTCTTCTTCACTATGCTCGTCATCGCAGAGCTCCGGTTATATTCAAGATACATAACGCACAAATTTTAAGTTAGCAAATTATAATTTGACTTTAAAATTAACAAACGAATCAAAAACTTACCGCGAAGCAGTAAAACCAATACTTTCGATCCTCGGGTCTACGAACTTCGGGTAGGGACGACGTAGAAGATTGTGCATCAATCTCGCGATGCACTTTGTGATCCTGTTGTCTGAAGACGTGAACCACGTCGTACCTTCCTGCATGAGGGATCCACGAAAGGCAACCATTCCCGTTCCGGTTGGAGCAATAACTGCTCGATCGGCATCCGCGGTTGATGCTGGGAATCTAGAGGATGCTGCTCGGGTGGTGGATGATGTGGTTGCGGTGGGGGTGTCAAAAACCCCACCTGCTCAGCCGATGTGGACGGGACTGCGAAGGACGTTCCTTCCTCCGGAGTCCTAGTGTCGTGGAAAGTCTCGTCCTGATATCTAAAATAACTGTAATTCTTGAAATTATGGTCATTCAAATTTGTTATTAGTTTCAAAATTAAATAAATTTCCAAAATTTTGTATTATTATTCATAATTTATCATAAATACAAAATTTCATATAATTATTATTTTTATAATTATAGTATTTTATATATAAATATCTTAATTTTTTATAAATATGTTTTTAAATATCTTGATTTTCATAATTATAACCATAAATCCCAAACATTTCTAAATTTCACATAACCCTAAACCCTAAACATTTCTAAATTTCACATAACTCTAAAACATAAACCCTAAATATTTCTAAATTTCACATAACCCTAAACCCTAAACATTTCTAAATCCGTCAGAAATTGTATACTTAAAAAAAAAGTAATAACAAAAAACTAGATGAATAACAACAACAAAGACGCCAACAATAAAGTGAAAACAATAAACTACTCAGAGGATGACGAATAATCTGAAGGAAATGAATATGTATCATCTTGAAATTCGTCGCCGGACTCCTCGTACGTCATGTATAACGACGTCTAAATCACCGAACAAAGTGAAGTCTACCACAAGATTTACGTCCATAGAAGGTTGAATCTAAACTAGTGTACCATTTCCAATCGGCTATAGTGGTTCATGGTCATAAACGCCTTCTATCATTCTTCTAGGATTGACTTGTGTTACCGTTATCCAAGGATCGTTCCTAGCTGAGATGTATGGGTACATAATGTAAGATACCTTCACATTTTTTGACCATTAGTATGTTATAATGACGGGATAAGGAGGTATTAAATAAAGACAATATTAACGAAAATTGTACCTGATCTGCTTGTGAAGCAAGAATAAAAGGGTCATATTTCCCAAGTTTCATGCGCGAGTTTATCGAAGTGACGCCAAACTTGTTTACTTTGACACTTCGAACATCAGTTCGATCATACCAATCACACATGAAGACAACACATCGCATGTTCAACATCCCTGAGAATCGGACCTCCAATATCTCTTGAAGAATGCCATAGTATACAATATCTCCGGAAATAGACGAAATACCATGGTCTAATGTTGTCCTTTCCCTACCCAATTCGTGAACCTTGAATGTGAATCCCCTAGTGCAATATCTTGGGTACGACATAACAATGTTGTTTGGCCCTCTCGCGATTTCAAGCAACCAGGTGGGAAACGTTTGCCCAGTAGATGTTTCCTCTCGAATCTATAAAAATTTGTAAAATTTTAGAATATGTGGAAAAATGTTATTGTTATTAGCAATTAGACAAACCCTTACAAAATATTGTAGCCACTTGTAATAATATTCTTGTTTATGAGATTCTATTTCATCCTCAGTATTGTTCAGGAAGTAACCACGAATCATTGCCATGTATATCCTATAAGGTTTACAGATACACAAGTTATATACACGATCCGAACAAAAATAAGAACCAAAAATGAATTGTATTATTCATGTTTACCTTTCGTATTCCAATATATCTTCACCATTGCTGAGGATGTACGTATGTAGATGTTTCCACTCAACCGCAGTAAGTTATCGATTTTTACCTTTTCTGCTAAGTCGCCCAATTTGTTGGAACAAACTAGGGACATAATCATAATATGTAGGATGTTGTCCACCATCGTCATGTAGACTTGTTCTTCGGCTTCTTGTTTCCACATCTCTTGGAAAGTAATATTCCGCAAAGTTAGTGGCTTCTTCGTTGATGCTCTGTGCCACAATAGACCCCTCGACTCTACTAAGATTTTTGACCTTCTTCTTCAGGTGGAACATGTACCTCTCAAAAGGATACATCCACCGATATTGAACCGGGCCACCAAGTGCTGCTTCACGAGGAAGGTGAACCATTAGATTTTTGATATCACTCGATTTTGATGCCTTTTAGTGAGTATTTATACTTGCTATTTGTCATCATTCGAGTATTTTCTAGGTGTTTTGGTATATATTCATTATTCAAGGTATTTTGGACATTCTGGAGCAAAAAGGTGGTTTTGTGCACGAAATGGATGCAATTTGACGAATGCAGAAGCAGAGTTCAGCAGAAGAGCCGAAAGTTGATTGACATTTGGAGATGTTTCTATAAATGGAATGGGATGAGATTTTAACTCAAATTTGCCACGTGAGTTATCTTTCATATGAAAGTCCTTTGAGGTCAATCCATTAAAGCAATCAGAAGTTATGACTATTTTACTGAAGACTGGTCAAGCTGTCTCGCAAAAGAAGCATGTGCAGCACATGATGGAGCAGATCGATCGATCAAAATTTATGTGTCCATTCCCATCAACAAATGGGTTTTCCAATAAGGCAACTCCCAAAATATGTTTTTCTTGTGCCAACTATGGTTTATACCTGCATACTCAACATGTATATGTCCATTCCCACCAATGTTTGCATCATTGGTCATCTCAACACCATAATCTTCCATTTGGGTTAATAGCTGTCTGCCATCTAATTCAGGCGGTGGATCGTCAACACATCTCTTCTTCGTGAATAATGAAGTAGATCGATATGGATGACTCGGGGGGGGGGGGGGNTCAGCTAGAAGGAATTAGTATTGTCGTTACAATATGGAAATGGTAGTTTTCCATGTGTTGTCCATCCAGATAGTATCCCATACGCTGGAGAATCGCTTATAGTCCACATAAGAATCGCACGCATCTTAAAATTTTGTTGTAAAAATACGTCAGACACATGTTCTCCAAATCCCATAACATCTGCAACTCATATATCAATGGTTGCAAAAACACATCAAGCGATCATTTTGGATGTTCTGGTCCTAGTACAAGAACAGATAAAAATAGAAACTCTCAGTTCATACACAATAATGGCGGAAAATTATAAGGTGTGACGATGACCGGCCATAGAGAATACTGCCTACCATGCTTCCAAAATGGGCTGAAAACATCTGTACTTAATCCGAGATAGACATTCTGTGTCTCGCTTACAAAATCCGGATATGTAGCCTGAAAATGATGCCAAGCTTCTGCATTAGAAGGATGTGTAATCTCTCCATCAAATCTATGCTCCGCATGCCATCTCATTGCAGCAGCTGTTCTCGCAGATTGATACAACATCTTCAACCTATCTGTTAGTGGCAAATACCACATCCTCTTGTGGGTACTGAAACTCTACCGCCTGTATCTTTATACCTTGGTTTTCGACAGTATCGACATCGAGTCTGGTTATCATCATGTCTCCAATAAATCATACAATTGTCGATGCACATGTCTATAAACTGGTAAGGCAATCCAAGTCCCGACACAAATTTTTGTATCTCGTAATATGATCTTGGAGCATTGTTATCCTCTAGCAAAATATCCTTCATCAACTTCACTATTGCGTCAACTGCATCCTCAGGCAAGTTATAATCCGTCTTTATACCCATCAACCTACTAGCAGATGATAAAGGCGAATGATCATCTCTACATCCACTATATAATGACTGATTTGTTGCATCTAACATATAAAAAAATTGTCGTGCTTCTAAGTTTGGTTCTTCATAAGAAACCTGAGATGTCTCTATGTTTTCTCTATTAACATCATTAACCATTTGAACCGTAGCTGCCCCAACATCTAATTTCGTTCTAGGTTCCTCTATCCTTTCTGTCATTGAAATGCAACCGCTACTACTAGCAACAATATCAGGTGGTTCTCCATGTAAGTACCAAACCTTATAACTCGGCAAAAAACCATTCATATACAAGTGATTCCATACTATGTCTATCCTAACATGATGATTATTCCAACATAAAGAACATGGACATGATAACTTACGATTGTTGTTTTTGCCCAAGGTTGTTGACATGCTAATTCCATGAATTCCATCACACCATTCGCATATTCCTCATTCAAAAGATTTTTCTCTGGATTCATCCTCTCACCATCCATCCATGATCGAAAATAAGGAGTAGACATTTTATAACTATGTTTGTGAAATTGTGTGTGAAATAATGAGAGGATGTCTTCTGGTTATATAGAAATTTTTTTACAGATTTCTGACGGCATAATCCATCAGAAATATCGAATATATTTGTTGGTAACGGCTAACAACGGATAGTTTAAATCGGGTAAATTTACTAACGGAGTTTATGACGGATTTCTGACGGACGTTACCCGTCAGTAAAAATCCGTCAGAAAACCCGTCAGTATACACACCCGTCAGAAATTTATTGACGGTCGTTGCCGTCAGTATTTTTGACGGGTTTTTTCCCGTCAGAAATGTCCGACACAAATCCCCCTGTTTTCTTGTAGTGCGTTGTATATATGCTATTCGATTAATCACTGTGCCGTTTCTTTAGAATACGATAAAAATGCAAATTTATTTATACAACACATAAACGCACAATACGACTGTATATACGAATAATACAACCATATATACGATTTTTATGTTGACTATAAATCTGATTATGATTTGGTTCTATTGATACAAAGAGTATAATTAAGAAAATTTTTATGTTCTATTAAATCTAGTATTATTTTATAATTGTTTGATACTTAATTTAAATTTTGGTTTTTGGTTATATATGGACCTAACTATGTTACAATTTTGTTTTGGCATTACAAATGTAATATATATATATA
>OVBE01007584.1:0-16727 GCA_900406425.1 Iberis pinnata
AAATTTCTATACAAAAAACATATTTTCCCCGCGCATTGCGCGGGTCACTAGCTAGTTAATAATAAGGGTTGATTTCAGTATTCCCCCGAAATTTGTACATCCAATTTATTCTCCCATGAACTTTGGAGCTCTTGAAAGTCCTCCCTGAACTTAGACATCTCTTTAGCTTCTCCCCCCCCCCCCCCCCCNGGCGATTTGCAAACCTAAATTGCGATTTAAATCATAAGAAGCGATACCAAATCGCGTTTTAGTTTAAATTTAACCCATTTATTAACCAAAATTTTACCTAATACCAATTTTAAACAATATTTTTTACTTGCTTAAGTTAACACATGAAAGAAAAAAGAAAAAACAATAAGTCTAACACGTGGGATTAAAGAAAAAGAGAAAATTTTCTATTAGGTATTTCACGATCTTGACAAAAAAGGTATTTCATGATCTCTGTATAATCGCTGCAGGTTGAAGACTTCTTTTGTTAAAGATTTCGCTGGTAGAGCAAGCTCTTTGGTTGTGGCTGAGGAAGGTGACAGCGATGGCGTCGGGTCAGAGGCAAAAACGAATCATGGTAATTGTGAGGAAGAAGAAGAGAAAGAAGAAGACATAGTTGCTAGATATGAATTCAAAATTGAACATGGTGTTGCTGGATTTGATGACGAAGAACCAACAGATTGCAATAAAATACCTGATAGTGATGATGAATTCAATGATTTTGAAGTTACGAGAGATAGAGATGGTAGACAAGAGTACATGTTGGCTTTGGGGAGTTCATTTTTAACAGGTTATGAGTTTAAGGAAGCAGTGTTAGAGTATGTTTTACGGCCATGGACTAATATCCAACAGGATAAGTGGGGCAAGAAAAAACTTAGCTACAAATGCGGAATGAAAGGATGCAATCGGTGTGTGTATTGCTCATTTGACAAACCAAAACAAAGTTGGTTAATGAAGCCAGAAACGAGCTTCACACTTGTTCTCCAAATGGTAAATGTCGGTTTTTCAAAAGTCCAGTCATAGCACGGTTGTTCATGGACAAGTTGAGTTGACGAAGATCTTATGCCTGAGAAAATTAAGGATGAAATTAAAGAAAACTAAAAGATAGTGAGTTCAAGAAATCAATGCCAAAGAGGAAGAAACTTGGCTCTTAAGTGGCTTGACAAAGAGTTTGAGAATCAATTAGCTCATCTTCGAGGATATGTGAAGGAGATATTGATCTCAAATCTGGGATCGTCAACATTCGTTGAGACTTCAACAAATGCAGCAGGCAAAGATGTATTCAACCGGTTTTATGTATGTTTCGAGAACATACGCGTCACTTGGAGAGGTTACTTTCAAAAAGTCATTGGGCTTGAAGGCACATTTCTTAAGGTGTACACGAAAGGAGTATTACTTGTCGATGTAGGTCATGATGCAAATAATCAGATATATCCTATTGCTTGGGCTGTTGTTCAGAGTGAAGATGCGGCAATTGGTTGTGGTTCATCAAGCAACTTAAATCTGATTTAATTCTCGGGTCTCAGGAAGGATATGTCATGATTTCTGACAGTTCAAAGGTTAGTTTTTATTTTTTTAAGATAAATAAGATTTCAACTTTAATACACTTAATTTCTTTAAGACTTGAAAAAGCTGGTTCAAATACACTTAATTTCTTCGACGTAATGCACCTGCAGGTATATTGTTGTATTATTCTCAAGTACACGATATTGTTGTAATCGTAATGTAGCTGCATATATATTGTTGTATTATTTTCAAGTACACTATATTGTTGTAATCCATATACTTAATGCACCTGCATATGTACTTGAAATATAGGTAATGCACCTGCAGGTTTTTATTTATATCATTCTCATATATTAATGCACGTGAAGGTTATACACTAATGTTTTATTTGTATTATTCACACATAATAACAAGATTCCACCCGATCTTCTATGTGTTTTGGATTTTAGAAAACTGGTTTCTGACACTTATATATACTCGTTTCAATGTTGGGATTTGGTTTTTTTACACTCGTTTTAATTTGCTTTAATTTTTTCAGGGCCTTATAAGTGTGTTACAAGTGGAGTTTCCAAAGGTTGAACGTCGAAGATGTGTTAAACACATTATTGACAACTTATAAAAAGACATGCAAATAAAGACATGTTGAAACCACTTGTATGGGGACTTGTTTGGAGTTACAATGACACGGATTTTGAAGCCACTATAAAGAGGATAAAATATTATAACTTATCTCTTTATGATGATGTTTTGAAAGAGAAGCCTAAAAAATGGTGTAGAACTTTCTTTGATACCAAAAATTGTTGTGAGAACGTTGATAACAATGCAACAGAGTCATTCAACGCATCAATCACCAAAGCTAGAGCCAAGGCTTTAGTGCCTATACTTGAGATGATTAGAAGACAAGCTATGAAGAGGATAAGTAAAAGGAATAAAAAGGCACAAAATTACCATGGTGAGGTCACTAAGTATGTGAAGGACCTACTTGTCTCAATGCAAGATAATGCAAGATAATGCAAACAAATGCAAGACATACACAACATCTTTCCGACTCTTTGAGTTACATTTGAAAGGGCATTCTTTTACTGTCAATCTAACGAGGAAGAAGTGTTCTTGTGGAAAACGGCAGATAACTGGGATACCTTGTGAGCATGTTTATGGAGCTATCATTGACCAGAAAAAGAATGTCGAAGATTATGTGTCTCCTTTGTTTTCAACATTTATGTGGAGAGAGAACTACAGTATTCCAATGATTCCCGTTAGAGGTGCACGAATTTTGATGACTGGTGATTACACTCTGATGGTTTCTCCACTTGTAGCTATGCTTCCAGGTAGGAAGAAGAAGAAAAAGAAGACTGAATTTGAAAGAAAAAAGGGAAAAAATGAATCACCAAAGAAGAAACCACAACCTTCACAAACGCAATCACAATCATTAGGAATACTTGGACGGATTATTCATTGTAAATCATGTGGTGGAGCCGGTCACAATGCAGCATAATCCATGGTCCACCCATGCAAAAGGCGTAGATATGATAACTCCGAACATGTAAGCTTCGATATATGAACTTGTACATTTTGTGTAAAGCGTTTCTAACTTGTACATCAGCAAGTGCAAGTTATACACCATCACAAGCGCTAGAGCTAACACAACCATCACAAACAAGCCATGTTTGAGTCTTTGTAGTGCTTGTTTTGGTCTCCGGTAGTGAGAATCTTCTTCTTGGGTTTTGGTGTATTGGACCACTTAATTTTTGTCGACTTTTAGTATGTTGGACAACATTGAACCACTTTATTAGGTGTCGGATTTTGTGTTTATTTTAGTGTATTGGACCACTACTATGTCTTCGCTTTTGTGTATTGGACCACTACTTTGTCTCTGTTATTGAAGCTTTGTTTCATTTAGTTTAAGTTAATGCATTATTCACTTATCTTGGCGTAACCACTTGTGTACATAACCACTTTTTGTTTCAGCAACACATGTCACTAACATGGCCAACGTAATGAGAATTAACCTTAATGAGAATTAGAACAAGTATTACACTTTGTTTTCAATACTCTGTTCCTGAGCCTGAAGGCAACGGAATGTAAAATTAGAATATAAAAGACACGGCAATAGTTTACAAACAAAGCACCAAATACCGTCACCTACCATTCAAACCTACTTTAAAAACTATCACTTTAACACATTCACATCTCAACCTAACGTTCTCACCAACTTTAATTACCTAACTTCTTGCATACCAAAGTCATTACTCAAATAAAAGGATAAAAGATCCAATCTTCTTCACATTAGCATTCACAAACTCAACATTCTTCAAATCCTCAATATGTTTCTTCTTGTTCATGTCTTCTTCAAGATTCACCATCTTTGCTTTAACTTTTTTAATTTCTTCCTCAATATTCCATTCGAAGTTTTTGAACTCATTCACCAATCGCTTATTATTCCAATCTACCATTTTAATTTTTTCAACCAAAGCTCCATCAACCCATTTGAACATATACTCTTCTCTCTTATTCTACAGGTAAGACATAACAATTGTATTTGAATGTACTTACTTCTCTCTTCAAACAATTACACAAACCAAACCAATATTAATCCACAAGCAAGCAATCACCAAAACCCATTTTTATTAGCCATTTCTCGATTCAAGTTACTGTAAATATAGCTCTCAATATAGATCAACAAGCAAACAATATAGCTCTCGGTTTAGCCTACTGTACTAAGTTTTTAATTCCTTTTCTACTGTACATTTTCAATTTTATCAAGAACAACAGATTAATATATATACACTACTCCTTCTAAAATCTTCTTCTTCCTCAAAATTATCTTGATTCGTTTTTTCGTCTGACCCGAAGCCATCACTGTAGCATTCCTAAGCCACGACCAGAGAGAAAGCTCCACCTTCGTCTGTCATCTCCGGCGCAATCTCTGGCGAATTCGCCGTCGGAACAAATTTCAGTCTTCAAGTCGACGATTATACAGAAAATCTTGAAAACCTAATCTCATACCCACTTAAACTTTCTCTTTTTTTAATCCTACGTGTAAAATTACTAAAGTCAATATTTGGGTTAAATTGATTAATTAATAATTGGGTCAAATTGATTAGTTAAAAATCTGTTTTTAAATTAAACCGAAATCGCAATTTGGAGTCGTGTTTTTTTAAGTTCAAATCGCAATTTAGACTTGTAAATCGTCAGGAGGGTAAATTGATGAGAATAAGTAGTTTGGGGGGGGGGGGGGGGGGGGNCTAAATTTAGAGGAGAATTTCAAGAGTTTTAAAGTTTAGGGGGAGAATAATTTGTATGTACAAAGTTTGAGGGGATTACTAAAGTCAACCCTAATAATAATTACTACCTCCGTTCTTGAAAGTAGGATGTTTTATAATTTAGTTTTGTTTCTAAAAACACTTTAAAAGAAAGACATAAAGTAAAGTAAAAGCTGTTTTTCTTAATCTACGTAAAAACTCCAAAACATCCTCCTTTCAGGAACGGAGGTAATATATTGTAATTCGTTCATAATAACCTATATCCAAATCAAAGAAAAACAAAAGCTATTAATAACATACCAATCGGAAAAAAAGATAATAACAATTTATATATTTCAACTGTTATCAAATTATTTTTAATAGTATAATGCTACATAAGCAATTTAAACCGCGAGAATCGTTTTAAATATTCTTCAAATGCAAAAGTCAAAAGAAAAACAAAAAGTGATGGATTTTTTTCAGATGCATAGGAAAAAAACACTAAAACTGTTAAAGTAAAAAACTATCGATGACTCGAATAACATCAACATGAAAAAAATTCTGGCTACACTTTTCCTCGTGATATCTCCAAAAAGAAGATAGTCACTTAACCTAGAGTGGGCTTCTCCTTCGAGCTGCAAAAAACGAATGAAATAGATTAACTATGCTGAAACATGAATTACCCAGAAGAAAATGACCACATGAGAAATCAAGAAAAGGGAGTTAAGAAACCCTAGAAATCGAAAAACACATATCGCAATTTCCAAACATACACATCTACACAACTAACCTAAAAGGGAGAAGCTAACCGACTCAGAAACGGAAACACTTCAATTTAATTCCCATCTAAGTAAAAAGAGAAGAAAAAAAAATGTAGCATCGAAGATCCAAGTTTTAGCAAGACCTAATTATCATCTATCAAATAGCTTGAATTCAATACAAGCTATAACAGAACAATGATTCGATCCAAGGAAAAATAGTGCAATTAATTTCATACCCGAGAAGAACAAAAAAAAAGCTTTAATAACATATTAATCGGAAAAAACAAAAATAACAACAATTTAAATATGATTTGACGTGTTGATATCAAAATTTTGAATCTTTCTTCATAAAAGATCAAAATAACATAAACTAATCAATTTAAATTACAATGCAAAATCAGTTTGGCATTAAGATCTCTAACGATCGATTAATTAAAAACAAACATGATAACACATTAAAAAAAAGATCACGACTATAAAATTATAAATACGTTTGAAGTTCTTCTATATAATTTTGGCCATTATAACCATAAACGAAACGATCTGATATCCAATAATAAAACAGGTTGAAAATAACGACCTCTAACAATCATATTGACATGATCACATTCTCGGTTTGTTTCTTGTATTGGTAACGAAAACGACTTCGTTCATGATTATAACATCCAAATTGTAAGAAAATCAATTCAAGCATGAACAAAAACAAAAAAACGAATGAAAACCAAACGAACAAAAAAAACCAAACGAAAAGAAAAAAAATTATAACCTAAAAACTTATTATGGACTCGATTGAATGATGAAATTATGAGGAGAGGAGGAACCTATTTATAGGATTCAGACAGAAAATATCTGAATGAATATAATATTTTTCATCTTAAGATTCTGATATAATATAGATACGAAATTATCTACGATTTTTAAGATTTTATTTTAATTTATAATAAAATAATATCAGAATTATATATATGCATGGAGAATTACAACCAATCACAATATACAAAATTTTCGGTTATATAAATTATATTATTTCAGATGTACAGTCAGCGTGACACGTAAGCAATATTGGTGGCATAATCGAAATATTAATGTTTCATTAAACTTTTAATCGTCTTTTTAAGTCTGAGAATGAACGTGGTCGTGACACTTAAGATAGATTACTTCTTATTTAATATAATAGATCGTTTTGTCGTATTTATAAATTAACAATTACTACTATATTCTTTATCAAAAAATAAAAATACTACTATATAAGGGTGAATACACAATTAAACTTTGAATGTAATTGGCGGACAGAAAGCGTTGTGGGGGAATAATTGCCTAATGTTTTCATTCAAAAATTAATGAAATCTTAAAAAAAAAAAAAAAATCATGAAATAACGCTTTTGACTATTTCAAAAATCGCAATTAAACAAAATTTTTTTTTTTCGGATAGATAAACAAACAGAAAATACAATGTCCTACCATAATTATCTAGCTGTCCAAGTGCATTCTCAAGGAAAATTAGCTGAATAAAAAAAAGAAAAAATGAGGCAAGATAATTAGACAGATGAGTATGTTGACAAAAAAAAAATTAGACAGATGACGATGAGTATCAGTTTGTATAATTAGATTAATGGAAACATTATGCATCTATTATCTTTTTCTATCGTTTTTATTTTCTATCCCCTCTTGATACGATCCTATTAGGATAACTCCGAAGGAGAGACTGAAAGATAGCGGCGGCGGTGATGTGCATGGCAATGAAATCGAGAATGATGATGGTGTAATCGACTCAAACAAACAATAGTGGGATTATCTGATGGATAAAAGAATTTCTTGTAAGATTGTCTCTTGGAAGAAACACGGATATCTCAAATTAAAGAGTGACTAATCAAATTTCTCAAAGCATTTTCTCTCAAAATCATTCACTGAAGAACCAAAGGAACTCTAGTCTCCCTTCTTAAAGAACACGACAAAGAGAGACTATAGCACTTTTCAAACAAACTACAAGACATCTGAATAAAAACTACAAAACTTCTAATCAAAAAATAAAACAACGAAGCGTCCCTTCCATATGGACCTAATTGGTGCCCCTCAAAATACTAATGCATAAGTCATTGTGACTTTGCACATTATTCCCACTGTAACATCACATAGATAACTCGACGTAGTAATAACTCAGCCTCGTTAAAACCTTGATGAAGAACCTCCTCCTACCATATCCCCATCAAGGAAAAGAGTACAAAATCGCTACCTAAGTTATCTAGTGATTGTTACCGGATTCTTCGTTCTGCAAGATTGAGATGTTGAATATGTGAACTTTGGCTTCTTCTTGGTTGATGTCTTCGTTAATGATGAGTGCATGAGCTTCTTTAGCCAACTATCTTGCTCTGGAACGGGTGATTCTTCCAACTATCTCTGATTCTTCCTCTTCTGAACTTGTCACGATCTCATCATCCTCTCCCTCTTGAAAAATTTTTGTCCTCAAATCTGAATTTGCAATAAAATGCAACAAGTCAGAAACATTAAAAGCATCAGAGATACTATACTTCCCTTTAAGATCGATTCAGTAGGCATTGTCGTTAAATCTCTTGACGACTTCGAATGGTCCATCAACTCTTGGCATTAGCTTGTTCTTCCTTTCAGCCGGAAATTGATCCTTCCTCAGATGAATTCACACCAGATCTCGTTCTTCTAAAATCAGCTCCTTTCTTCCTTTGTTGGCGTGATGCTCATATTGGTTTTCTTCTTTCAATGTTCTCCTTAGCTTTCTCATGAATTTTGCGCACCTGTTCAGCCTTTTTCCTGCCATCCAAACTAACCCTTTCTTTCAAAGGAAAAGAGATCAAATCTAATGCGGTAGATGGATTAAATCCATAAATAATTTCAAAAAGGAGAGTAAAGAGTACATGAATGTTTAGCGTGATTGTAAGAATATTTGATATGACGTAAACATGCTTCCCAAGATTTGAGATTGCTCTTCAACATCGTTCTAAGTAAGGTCGACAGAGACCTATTCACCACTTCGGTTTGTCCATCAGTTTGTGGATGAAAAATTGTTGAAGACGCCAGTTTGGTTCCCAACTTATCCCATAGTGTGCGCCAGAAGTGACTCAAGAACTTTGTGTCGCGATTAGAGATTATCACTTGAGGCATTCGGTGAAGTCTCAGCACCTCTTTGAAGAACATATCTGCGAATTTGACATCATCATCGGTTTTATGACTAGCTATGAAATAAGCCATCTTGTTAAACCTATCAACAACAACAAAGATAGAATCTCGACCATTCTTGGTTCGAGGTAAGCCAATGAAAAAATCCATAGAAATATATGTCCAATGATGAGAAGGTATAGGTAAGGGAGTATACAAACTGTGAGGTCGCACCTTACTCTTAGGTTGTTTAAAAATAGCACATCTTGAACAAACCTTTTCAACGTCCTTCTTCATGCTAGGCCAATAGAAATGCCCTTGGAGATCCAGCAATTTCTTAGTCACGCCGAAGTGACTAGCAAGCTAGACCTCCTGTATGAGCTTCTTTGACCAGCAACTCTCGAATAGACCCATTAGGAATTCATAGACGATCACTATAGAACAAATCCATCTTGCCTATAATACTTCTCAATCGCAAACTTAGAGCACCTAGCATAACTCTCAGGAAAATTAGAATCAGATTGATGTAGTTCTTTTACATGCTCAATACCGATGAGTTTAGATGTTAAAGTAGAAATGAGAGAGTACCTTCGGGATAATGCATCCGCGACTACATTATCCTTACCTTTCTTATACTTAACAACATATGGGAATTTTTCGATGAATTCCATCTAGCGCTCTTATCTCTTGTTAAGCTTTTGTTGTCGCTTGAGATGTTTTAGAGATTCATGATCTGTGTGAATCACAAACTCTTTAGGCCACAAGTAATGCTGCCACGTTTGAAGCGCCCTCACCAAAGCGTGCAACTCCTTGTCATAATTTTGGTAGTTCAAAGTGGATCCTCCTAACTTCTCACTAAAATATGCGACTGGCTTCTTATCCTGCATAAGAACTCCACCAGTACCTACACCAGAAGCATCACATTCGATCTTAAAGGTCTTAAGAAAGTTAGGAAGTACAACCAAAGGAGAATTGATAAGCTTCTCTTTAAGGTCGTAAAAGTCTGTTATTGTGCGTTCCCCATTGAAACCCAACGTTCTTCTTGATAATCTTGATTAAGGGAGCAACAATGGTAAGGAAATCCCTTACAAACCGCATGTAAAAGCCTGCAAGTTCATGGAAACTTTGGACTTCTCCTATGTTTCTAGGGCTTGGCCATTCCTTGATTGCTTTGATATTTTCCTCATCGACTTTCACGTCATCTGCACTTACAAAAAACCTAAAAATACAATCTCATTAGTGCACAGTGCGTGCTTGCATTAGTGAGACCAAATGGAATGACCAGTCACTCATATAAGGCTTGCTTGATCTTGAACGCAGTCTTCCACTCAATTCCTTCCTTCATTCTGATCTGATGATAACCACTCTTCAAATCTATCTTAGAAAAGATCGTTGAACCTCATAACTAATCCAGTATGTTGTCTAGTCTTGGAATATGGTGCTTGTACTTCATGGTTATGTTGTTAATGGCTCGGCAGTCCACACACATTCTCCAAGACCCATCTTTCTTTGGAACTAGTAGAACAAGAACCGCACATGGACTCATGTTTTCTCGGATATGGCCTTTGCTCATCAGTTCTTCCACTTGTTTCTGCAACTCATTGGTTTCTACAGGGTTGGTTCTGTATGCAGGTCTGTTAGGTAATGCTGATCCTGGCACCAAGTCTATATGATGCTCTATTCCGTGAACTGGAGGCAAGCCTGGTGGAATCTCTTCTGGAAAGACATCCATGTACTCCTGCAAGATCTTAGTCATTTAGGAAGTTCCTGTGACGGGTTAGTACTAACAAGGGATTCCTATACAAAAATAAAAGTAGTCATTTCAGGATCAAAGAGTTTAGAGAATTCATTATTGTTTATGTAGAGCCTGTTGGCGATTTTCTCCTTCTCTTTGAGCTTCACTTGAATATGATCTGGGTATATCTCACTAGATGTGAGTGGTAAAAGAGTGATCTTTCGCCCATGATGCTCGAATGTATGCTTGTTTGTGAAATCGTCATGGATCACTTTGCGGTCGGATTGCCACGGTGTGCCTAAGAGAATATGACTTGATCCCATCGGCAGGACATCAAATAAAACTTCACCTTCATACTTACTGATTGTAAGAGTAATCTTGAATTGATGAGTCACGGTCAAAGCTCCTCCATCATTGAGCCACTGAAGCTTGTAAGGTCTTGGATGGGGAATCATCTCAAGGCTGAGCTTATGAACCATGACTTTTCCTGCTGCATTAGTGAAACTACCACCATCTATTATAAGACTACATACATTTCCTTTAACAAAGCATCAGGTATGAAAGAGATACTCTCTTTGGCAGGTTTCTTCGGGTTGATTCTGAACACTTAATGTTCTTCTTGCCACTAGCATCTCTCCTACATCAGTTGCTTCCTGTTCTTTCTCTTGGTCATACTCACTTTTGGATCCTTCTTGAGGCACGATCTCTCCATTATCACGTAACATAAATACTTTTTTGTTTGGGCAATCACTGGAGTAATGACCCATCCCTTGATATCTGAAACACCGAGTGTTGCTTAATGACGTTATATTTCTTAGTTTAAACTTGGCTTTGACTTCTTCTTTAGTCGCAGCTGTTTTTGTTTTGACTCTTTGAAGTAGACCGTTTTGTTGTTGGAGAAGCCCTGTGGTTTTGTTGAATTTGGCACAAAACTGGGCTTTTTGTATCGCCTCTTGTTATGAGCTTCAATCAGTTCTTCTTTGTGCACCATCTCATTTATATATTGATAGCTTTACAGTTCCAACTTGTCTTGGATTTCATGGTTGAGTCCTCCCAAGAACCTAGAAATTATCATGTCTTCTCCTTCTCGTAAATCAGCTCGGATAAACAAAGTATCTAGCTCTTGATAGTAGTCTCGGACTGACTTAGTCCCTTGAGCTAATCTTCTGAGTTTACTAAGGATCTCTCTTTGATAGAAGGCTGGAACGAACTTCTTTCTCATTTGGACCAGTAATTGATTCCACGAAGTTATTGGTGGCTCATGGAGACAAGCCTTGGTGAGACCTAGCTGTTCCCACCATAAGAGTGCATAGTCATGGAATCTGAGACAGTAATCTTCACCTTGTTGAGTTCGAAAGTTCTTTGAACCAGAAAGTTGGACTCCATCTTCTTTTTCGAATCTAAGTAAGCTTCAAGATCATAGGTTTCATGAAAAGAAGGATATTGGATCTTGAGATGATTCAGTTTTTGGCGCAAAGGATCATAGTCTCTTCCATTATCTCGGCCTCTTCCTCTTCTCACAGTTTCTCTCCTATAATTTGAAGCTTCTCTCTCATCGTAGTACTCATGATTTGTATCTATGTAGATACGATGCCCAACTATTTCCCCTTCTCAATGATGTTGGCGATCTTGATGTTTTTCACCTCTATCTTAGCCGGTTGGATTTCTTCGATTGTTGAAAGCAGTCTTTCGACCTCCTCCTGGGTTATTGATAAAGGGTACTTTAGGTCCGGTGATGACTCTGAATTTTCATGGATTTTACATATCAATTAGCATCAATTATGAAGTTTTAAAGCGTGCATACATCATCTTTATAGTTGATTTTAGTAAGTTTATGATTTTTAGGGCTTTTGCATTAGAATTTACATATGCACACATTTTGGAGATTTTTCAGGACTTTCAGGAGTTTTCGGGAAGGATTTGTGAGATTTCATAAAAGCAGCACTTAAGATTGAATGGAGCAGCACTTAGCATGGAATAGACTGGATCTGCCTAATGACCAAAGCAGGATCGATCTCAGCACATGCCTAGATCGATCTCAGCCTCCTCTCAGATCGATCCCACTGCCTCTTTTAGATCAATCTAGGATCGATCCCACGCCTCTTCCTAGATCGATATGAGATCGATCTCACTTCACCATCTGGAACGATCTAAGATCGATCCCAACACTTTCCAGGATTGATCCCAGCAGATAGCGGTTCTATCCCATCTCAAACCGGGATCGATCCCTCTCTCTCATTCAACGTTTTTGGTGAAGTCTCAGACGAAGCTAAGGAAGTGAAGCAAGACTAAGAAGGAAGCAAGATGAGATCGATCTCACCTTTTTCTGGATCGATCTCACTTTTGTCTTGATCGATCTCAGTCACTCAATGCCTGGATCGATCCCAACTTCAGACGCACCTTAGATGCATCTCAGTTGGATCGATCTCATGCAAGCGTCTTCAGCTCGGATCGATCACACACTCAACAACTCGAAGTCAAACATGCTCCAACCTGACCAACTCAAATTCGGATACCACCTGAATTAAGGCCCAAGATCTAAGACAATGATTAGCATTTTGTCTTTAGTGTGAATTAGGGTTTTTTTTTCTGAACACTATAAAATCCCTAATTCGCCTCCATTCGGGGGAGCTTAGTTTTTTCTTTCCTTTTTAGGATTTAGTCTTACACTTTATTTTATTATGTTGTTCTTCATGTTCTTGCTGTAAAAACCAGATTTCTTTCAAATTCTTAGTTAATCTTCTGTTTTTATTTAGCTTTCTTGCTTAGCTTTACTTTGTTGCATATCTGGTGCATGTTGATTTACGTTGTAAGTTTTAATCTCCTGTTTTAGTTTACTGTTTATTTGATGTTCATCATTTATGGGTTTGTGTTCTTGTTGTTCTTCATCTGTTTTTCCCAGACCTGCATGTTTAGCTCTAAGGCTATGTTTTCTAATTCATCTGCTTCTACTCCCATGAGTAGTGCGTAGTTCACTAAGTTCCTGGGGATGGGGGTAGACTAGGGTTGATGTTCTGGGTTTACCTTAGTGCATAAGCTGTTTGATCTTAAATCCCTTATGTTTCACCTGTTCGTAATGCTGATTGTATTTCTACCCGGAAGAGACTGAAAACCCGCCGTTAGGCCCTTNCATTGAAGGTGTCCGGATCTAGATGATTTCAGAGATTCGTTTTCCCCTTCTAAGGCATTAGATGTTGGGAAGCTTATTGACTAGAGTAGTTGTTGTTAATGCATGTTAGGTAGTCACCGTCTATGACGGCAGTTGAGTATGTGACTACTTGGCTTGAGATTGGTTGCCAAGGAATTGGAATTGATTGCATGTGTTGCTACTGTCTAGGGGTTAGCTCATTTTATGAGGTAACTCAGGATAGATCCTTAGTCAATTACCCTATCTCCTCAGGAACAACTTTACATTGCTTGCACATTTCACCTTCTTTGCTTTTACTCTGTTTTTACTTTCAAGTCTTTTATGCTTCTTTCTGTCTTTATGCTTTTTATGTTCATTGCACTTAGGACCTTTAAGAAACAACCCCTTTAACACTTAGCTTGACTTTAAAGCATCCATCTCATTCCACATTTCTTAGTGCATTTCCATTATGGATTGAAAAACCCATCTATACTACAACGATGGGTAATTGATACCCAGTAGGACTTAAAAATCCTACTATCAATTTGGCGATGTTGCCATTTGGGATTTGTTACTACATTCTGGATTTTGGATCTTTTCAGATCAAGCTTCTTTTTACATTGTTACTTCCTCGTTTTCCTTTGTTTGCTTCGTTTTCAGGTACGTGCTTAGCAGTGTATGAACCTGAGAAGCAGAGGACCAACTGACTTGCTTCCACTCGTTGACGACATCAGAGCTCTTGAACGAGAACACTCTCACGCAAGATGTGAACAAGAACGTGCGGAACACTTGGGAAGGTTAAACCTCAACATGGAAGACAACGTTGACAGAGAAAACCAGAACACCATAGGTGCTAGTGACAACCCCAACACTCACACCGTCAGATGACGGATGGGAGTTGGTTGAGAACCTTCCCCAATCTGATGGGATTTATAGTGAGAACTACGATAGAACACCTTGAGGTAGTTCTACTTTTGATGATGGCACTAAGAAGGAGATCAAGGCATTGAATGAGAAGTTTTACAGGTTACTCCTCGGTCAACAACATCAAGTTCACTTCATCTCTGATGAAGAACAACTCCAGATTCAAGCTGATGAAGCTCAACAATAAGAAGAAATGTTCTATGTGCAGAACCAAGGGGGTTACAAAAAAGGGTACTTCAACTACTCTAACAACCCTGGTCTTTTTTACCGAAGCAACAACGTTGCTAATCTTCAAGACCAAGTGTACTCACCTCAACAGCACAAGAACTCTCAACCCTTCAACAGCTTCAACCAGGATAGAGGTTACTAACCAAAGAAGCAACAACAGAATAGTTTTCAACAACCACAGCAACAACAACTTACCAGCGTACCTCCTGTTTTCTCATTTATTCAACCTCCTTCTCAACCTTTCAACATTAAAGCTACATTACAGAAACTTCTACAAGGACATGCTGCTTATGTAATGGAGACATCAAAGAAGTTCGGTGAGCTCCAATACAAGATGGATACATCCTTCGGTGCAATCTACTCAAAGATAGACAAACTCACATCTAGGTTCACCACTCTTGAATGAAAAACCGCATCCACTTCAACTTCTGCAAATGGTCATCTACCAGGAAAGTCTATGCAGAACCCAAAATATTATGTCAACATCAATGCCGTCTACCTTGACAAGACGTCTTCTAACAACACTCCAACTTCCACTGAGGACGGTGTGGATCTAGCTGGGGGGGTTCGTGTTTAAACGAAATTGAAGAAGATGAACCTGCAATAACCAATGCACAAAAGCCATTGCAACCTCCACCAGAAGTGATCACGGAACCATCTCTTGCTGAGCAATCATCTATTTCACAACAGAAGGACGCACCCTTCATTCCACCACCATACGTTCCGAGGTTACCTTTCCCTTCCAGATTCAAGAAGAAAATTATGGCAAAATACCCTGAGGTTTTTGCGAAATCCATGAAGGAAGAAGTAACCCAAGAAGAGGTGGAACAACCTGAAGAACACAACTCCTTGATAACGACAAAGCAAGAAGACCCTGGTTCGTTCACACTACCCTGCTCACTTGGAACTTCCACTTTTGGTGAATGCCTTTGTGACCTGGGAGCTTCAGTCAACCTTATGCCTATGTCCACTGCTAGAAAGCTAGGATTAGATGATTTTAAGACTTCACACATAAATATGTTGATGGCGGACATATCAGTTAGGCATCTTGTTGGCATATTGGAGAGCTTACCTATCAAGATCAGGGATGTAACAATACTCACAGATTTTGTGGTATTGAAGATGGATGAAGAGCCTAAGGATCCATTTATCTTTGGAAGACCGTTCCTAGCAGCGGTTAGAGCTGTAATCAACATCAAGAAGGGTCACATTAAGCTGAACATAGGGAGAAGACCAAAGATGATCTTCAACATAAAGATTAACCCCAAGGACCTCACTGCCCAAAGTCAGCTGGTATATGAGAAGGAACTGAATGAAGACAACCCGAAGAATGGGTACTCAAGTGTTCAAGAAGTTGAAGATGGATTTGAAAAGGAATCAACAAAGTCTGGAATGCACTGTGACATCTTCAAACCTGTTAAGGAACCTGATAAATGAGCTTCTGCTGAAGTGAAGGAAATCAGGACATTGGAAATGTCCAAAGGTGAAGGCAACCTTAAGGATCCAGGAAAAGGAAATCCTGATTTTAAACTCAAACCTGAACGTGTGCCACCTCTTAAGCCACCTTCAAACATTCCAATTTCTGAGAAATACTTGGAAACTGATATCAGAACCTTGGAAATCAAGAATGGAGACCAAGTCTTCTTACTCAACAAAAGGTTCAAGTACTATTTGGGAAACATGGACCCATTGTATTCCAAAAGCTTCATGATCAAGGAAGTGCTTTCAGAGGAAGACATCATACTTGCTGTAGAAGTTGATAAAAACCAAATTTGAACTCCAAAGTCGATAAGAACTACGATAAGGGAGCTTTCTCAGAAACGACCTCGGTTCTCTTCGGAGAACCGTCTCGGGGTCATTAATCCTAAAAACAGGAAGTCAAGCTTAGTGACTTAAAACAAGCTCACTTGGGAGGAAGTCTGATAGTAGGAATTTTGGGTTCCTATAAGGGCTATCAATCAACCCATCGTTGTAGTATGGGTTTTTATGTCAATCCANCCAAATTTGAACTCCAAAGTCGATAAGAACTACGATAAGGGAGCTTTCTCAGAAACGACCTCGGTTCTCTTCGGAGAACCGTCTCGGGG
>OVBE01007585.1:0-18294 GCA_900406425.1 Iberis pinnata
GCATGATCGATTTGGACTAAGGGGTGCTTGCTTGGGATCGATCCAGCTTCGTTGCGTTCAAAATTCTGCTAAGGTTGGGATCGATCCCGGTGTTGAATACCTGAGATCGATCCTGACACAAGTGAGATCGATCTCATGGGCCATCTTCTTAGTCTTGCTTTTGCCTTTGTGCACTTCCTTGGATTTGTTTGAGACTTCACCCGAAACATTGGAACTAAGACTGCAGAATCGAATTGTTTCGTTGCAGAGCTTCCTGGGATCGATCCAGGTTCGTTGTAGGACTACCTGCGATCGATCCAGGTTCGTTGCAGGATCGATCTGCGCTGAGTTGAGATCAATTTGCGCTGAGTTGAGATCGATCCCGAGACTGCTGAGTGGGATCGATCTCGTTTCGCTGCAGGGTTGCCTGGGATCAATCCTGCATTGAGTTGGGATCGATCCCGCAGCTGCGTGGAGGTAACTTCAGTCCATTCCGCAGTTGAGTGCTGAGTGCTAAGACCATTCCAACGACAAGTGCTGTTTTTATGAAATTTCTCAAATCCTTCCCAAAAATACCTGAAAGTCCTAAAAAACCTCCAAAATGCGTGCATATGCAAATTCTAATACAAAAATCCTAAAGACACTAAAGTTTGTGAAATCAACCATAAATATGATGTATGCACGCTTTTAGACCTCAGAATCAATGTTAATTGATAAGTTAAAACCGTGAAAATTCAGTCATCAGAATTCCGAAAAGATCTAATACTGAACCCGCCAGCAATGATTGACGACGCACTCCACATGTGAAAAGTATTCGCACGAATAGAAGAAGACTTAATCGAAATGCGGAAACGAAGCCTAGAAAAAAATCAGGTGACACAAGCCACTGCCCCATGGCGAAACCCCCTAACAGGCAACCAGACGCTATTTGTCGGGAAGCCCAAAAAAGAACCTTGGAATCAATGGAAACGATATGAAGAATAAGGAAACGTCAAAAAACACTGCGAATATCATAACCAGGATGGACACTCTACTCAAGAATGCAGAAGCTTCAAAACATTCCTCTTCAGCAAGTACCAGTCCGGGGAATTGGTGGAACTCAGTAAGGTGAAAGCAGCGAATCCCCAGCAAGGGACAAAAAAAGAACTACCTCAAATGGCAACCCATCATTCAAAAGGCGGATGAACATGATCATGGGAAATCATCAATTTGGCCTAAATTCAGTGACGGAAATCAAAGCCTATGGGAGCAGGGCGGCTTCATGCGAGAAATGGCGAGTCAAGCCCCAAGAGGCAGGGGACCCTATAGCTTTCGACGATATGGACACAAAAGGACTCGGCATGCCTCACGCTGACCCGCTAGTCATCGAGCTAATTTTAGAAGAGTATGAGATCGCGAGAGTACTCATAGATACAAGGAGCTCAGTAGATTTTATCTTTAAAGAGACCTTGGCAAAAATAGACATAGACCTTTCACGAATCGAAGGACCACCTGCGCCGTTGACCGGCTTCACCAGCGAGACCTCCATGAAGATTAGAACGATCAAATTACTAATGCACGTAGCTGGGGTATCGAAGATGATTGAATTCACAGTATACAAGGCAATCCTAGGAACACCGTGGATAAATGCGATGAAGGCTTTCCCTTCTATGTACCACCAATGCGTCAAATTCCCCACTAAGGAGGGGATTAAAACATTCAAAGGGAGTCAAAGATCAATCCGAGCTTGCTATATAGCCGAACTCAAACTCAGAGAGAAGACCTTATAGAAATTATAGATTGGGGAGCCCACCCCACCTGCGGAGCCAACATACGAGGAACCCAAATTTGACGAGGTAACGCAGTACTGCATATATCCAGGATACCCGGAGCGCTGTGTTGGCGTAGGATCAAAACTTCAAAAGTATTTGAAAGAGGAACTAATTATTTTACTCAAAGAAAACAAACACACCTTCGCGTGGAACATGACGAAGATGCCCGAAATAAGCTTAGACATCATGTTTCACGAGCTGAACGCATATCCAATTTACAAGCCGGTTAAGCAAAAAAAAAAAGTTTGGAGCAGGCAGTCAGAGACGAAGTGGAGAAGTTGTTAGGTGCAGGATGAATCACCAAGGTGAAATATCCAGAATGGCTGGCAAACCCCGTAGTAGTAAAGAAAAAGAATGGAAAATGCATAGTATGCATAGACTTCACCGACCTGAAAAAACCATGCCCCAAGGACAGTTTCCCGTTGCCAAACATAGATCAGCTCGTCGAAGCCACAATCGACTACAAGCTTCTCTCATTTATGGACGCCTTCTCGGGTTATAACCAGATACTCATGCACCCAGACGACAGGGAAAAAACAGCCTTCACTACGGACAAGGGCATTTATTGCTATAAAGTAATACCTTTCGGCTTGAAGAACGCATGTGCAACTTACCAACGTCTGGTCAACAAGATGTTCTCAGAACAACTAGGAAAGATGATGGAAGTCTATATGGACGACATGCTTGTCAAATCTTCTAACGAAGACAACCATATGGGGGACCTCCGCACCTGTTTCCAAATACTGAACACCTATGGGATGAAGCTGAACCCGGCTAAGTGCACCTTTGCAGTAACCTCAGGGGAATTCCTCGATAACCTAGTGACCAAGAGGGGGATCAAAGCTAACCCCAAGCAAATCAACGCACTTTTAAGGATGCCTTCACCCAAAAACACGAGAGAAGTGCAGAGACTAATCGGACGCATAGCCGCCCTGACTAGGTTCATATCTAAGTCAATAGACAAATGCCTTCCATTCTACAACCTCCTAAAAGGAAACAAGAAGTTCATCTGGAATGACGAATGTGAGTTAGCGTTCAAAGATTTGAAAACCTACCTGATGACATCCCTGGTCCTTTTGAAGCCACAAGAGGGAGAAACTCTATATCTTTACATCACGGTGTCATCTCATGTAATCAGTTTGGTCCTTGTATGCGAGGAACTAGGAGACCAGAGGCCAATCATCTACTTCAGCAAAATCCTGGATGATACCCAACAATAGAAAAATTGGTCCTCGCTGTAGGGCACTTTGTAAGGAAATTACGATCCTTTTTCCAATCGAACTCAATAGTCGTGTATTCGAACCAGCCGCTGCGTACGATCCTACACAGTCCCAACCAGTCGGGAAGACTATCCAAATGGGCCATCGAGCTCAGCGAGCACGACATAGAATTCAAAATTTGAATTTGTGCAAAGTCCCAAGTCTTAGCAGATTTCTTGATAGAGTTACCACCTGAGATGGACACAACAGTAAAGCCAGAAAAAGCAAAGTGGTCACTATATGTAGACGGGGCAAGCTTGAAACACGGTTCCGGAGTGGGAGTAAGATTAGTCTCCCCAACCGGGGAGATAGTTGAGCAGTCATTCCGACTAGACTTCACCGCATTGAACAATAAAGCCGAATACGAGACAATAATTGCCGGACTACAAATTGCAACAGTAATTGGAGCTAAGCGAGTAACCGCCTACTGCAACTCCCAGCTAGTTGTGAACCAGTTCAGTGGGGAATACGAAAATAGAGATGATAGAATGGAAGCATACCTAGATGTGGTGAAAACCCTTTGCAATGAATTCGCAGACTTCGACCTGATTAAAATCCTTAGAGGTGAAAACATACCCGTTGATGCTCTAGCCGCACTGGCATCGACTATGAACCCGCAAATGACCAGAGTCATACCGGTTGAAGCTATCAACAAACCTAACATATCTATCACTAAAGCTACCTACGTAATACATGACACAATTAAAGAATACAATGCCAACTCGGATCCTGAGGATGTCGAACAAGATGAAGTTCCGATGGAAACAGATGAGGCCGAAGTGGAGATAGACTGGAGAGTCGAGATACTGGCATACATCATAGATGGAATCTTACCACCGAAGAAATGGGACGCTAGAAAACTCAAAGCCAAAAACGCTAGGTACACTCAGTTAGATGGAAACCTTTACAAATGGAGCGTACGTGGTCCGCTGCTAAAGTGTATATTCGACCACGAGACAAGGAAGATAATAAGGGAAGTCCAAGACAATTTCTCCCTTTTAAATTGTTTATGGTTTTAATCCCAATTCCCCTCTAGACTTGATCCCTTTGCCTGAGAAAGAATGTTTCAGTGTTGATGGTAAGAGGAAAGCGGAGCAGATCCGGAAGCTACATCAACAAGCTAGGATTAACATCAAGAAGAAGACGCAACAATACCAAAAGCATGCCAACAAAGGACGAAAGAAGTTGCTGTTTGAAGTTGGCGATCTGGTGTGGCTACATTTGCGCAAACACATATTTCTAGAAGAGAAAAAATCCAAGCTGAAGCCCAGAGTAGATGGACCCTTCGAAGTCATTAAGAAGATCAACGACAATGCCTACAGACTCGACCAAAAAGGAAGTACCAAACCTCTAGTTCATTCAATGTTTCTGATTTGATTCCTTTTATTACAGATTCCGATTTGAGGTCAAATCATTTTCAAGAAGGGGAGGATGATGTGATCGTGGATGGACTTAACGAACCAGAACCTGAACCAGAGCTTGAACCGGAGCAGCTTGAACCTGAAGGAAGGATCGCGAGATCAAAGGAAAGAGAGCTAGCAAATCAAGCCCACGTGATGCTACATTCAGAGCTAAAAGATCAAGATTGCAATATCTATCAACTGTTCATGCTTGACATTCCAGAAGAACCAGATTTCTGATCGGTTAGCTAAGTGGGTAATTTATGTACTCTTTTGTCCTTAGTTGAGATGATCGCTTTTTCCCGCATTGGATTTTTGGTCAATCACTAAGGTTTTAACGAGGCAAGTTATCCACTTCGCTAAAGCTTTCTGAGAAGAATTTGGCATAATTATTTCTAAATACTTGGCGAAATTAATAATTTCTTGTAGAAGCTGACTTTTGCCTTCCAAGGCTCATCTTCTAGAAGCTTTCTTTTATTTCACATGCTTTGTTGTTTTTCTTAGAACCTCTTGTTTTTTTCTTTAGAAGCTTGCACGCTTTGTAGTTCAGGCTCATGTTGCGTATTTATTATTTTTGAAACCAATTGTATCTCTTTAGCAAGTTTTATGTTGAAGAAAAGTTTCTGATTGTTTAAGAACAATTGTCGAATTCCTCTTGCTCATTGGATTGAGAATCCTGGATTTTCTACATCTGTGAAAGATCCTGAAAACCTTCTATTGTTGATTGTCAATCTCTAAGACAATCAATTCTTTTCCATTCTTCTTTCTTTCACCTTCTTTTCGAGAATCACCATCAACTCACCATCGAACTATTTGCAGAAGCAATGGAGTCCCTGAATCGGTTGATGAGTCAACAAATCAAGGACAACAATGCCATCTTGTTGCAACAGATAGAACTACTCAAAGAGAAAGTGGATACAATGAAG
This sequence comes from Iberis pinnata, assembly GCA_900406425.1. Taxonomy (NCBI): domain Eukaryota; kingdom Viridiplantae; phylum Streptophyta; class Magnoliopsida; order Brassicales; family Brassicaceae; genus Iberis; species Iberis pinnata. The sequence continues at coordinate 5,376 of OVBE01007585.1, forward strand.
TTAGACAAGAAGAAAAGAAGTTGAAGTAATGGACACTCATTTCTAACTCCTACACCTTCAGAATTCAACAGAATTGCTAAAGGAAAATGAGACATAGGAGAGTCCTATAGACCGAACAAAGAAGATTCATCTTTCAGAACCAAGTCTGGTACGAAAGTTACAAGGAACCGTGAACAACACAATGGATCAGATCGTGTGTCTTCTGAGGAAGAAGAGGTGTCAGACCATAGCTATGGTAGCACCATAAGGCTTAGAGGTCCAAGACCTAACCGAGCTTCCTTGATCCTACACATCAGTAGTTGAAACACATCAAGATCAAGTTCCCATCATTCCTAGACACGAATGAACCTGAAGTCTATCTAGACTGGGAAAGGAAGATGGAATCCAACTTCCTATGCCAAGGAACCTATAACATAAAAAAGTCAAAATCGCTGTTTCGAAATTCAGTGGTTATGCTTTGTTATGGTGGGAACAGTTGGGAGTTATTAGAGTAAGATATGGAGAGCCTCCCATAACTACTTTGGATGAGCTAATGGTTCAGATGAGGCGAAAATTTGTTCCAGCCTACTATCACCGAGAAATTTTGAGCAAGCTTCGCAAGCTAGTTCAAGGAACAAGAACCGTTCGAGATTACTTCCAAGAGCTTGAAAATTCGAGCTGATCATAGTGAAGGAGAAGACATGTTTATGTCTCGGTTTCTAGGAGGTCTAAACCGAGAAATCCAAGACAAGTTAGAGTTTCAGAGTTGTCAAGACATGGAAGAGATGGTTCACAAGGCTGAACTGATTGAAGCTCAGAACAAGAGGCGGATTGTTAAGACAAGCTTTGCACCACCAGCCTCAAAACCGAAGGAATTCTCTACTTCCAAGCCAAGTTTCAATCCGAAACCAGCCCAACCAAGAGAAGAAAACCGAAACACTGAGGTAAAGCCGAGATCTGGAACTACCTTAACTCAAACTTGGTGTTTCATGTGTCAAGGAATGGGACATTATGCAAGAGAATGTCCCAACAAGAAGGTACTTCTTCTCAGAGAAGATGGAGAGATCGTTCCTGAAGAAGAATCAGACGTTGGATCCGAGATTGAAGAAGAAGAAGAAGCATCAGCGGCTGTTGGAGAGTTGTTGGTTACAAGAAGGACTCTAAGTGTGCAAAATCAGATTGAAGAAGCATGCCAAAGAAAGAATTTATTCCACACTCGATGTTTCATCAAGTCCAAGGTCTGTTCTATGATCATTGATGGTGGAAGCTGTACTAATGCAGCTAGTGAAGTTATGGTTCAGAAGCTCAATCTGAAAACTATTCCTCATCCACATCCATATAAGCTACAATTGCTTAATGATGGAGGAGCTCTAACTGTAACCCACTAGGTCCTAATCAACTTTTCGATTGGGAAGTATGAAGATGAAGTGCTTTGTGACGTTTTGCCTATGGGGTCAAGCCATGTACTTTTGGGAAGACCTTGGCAATCAGATCGACAAGTCATACATGATGGGTTCACAAAGAAGCACAGTTTCGAGTTCAAAGGTCGAAGAATCATGCTGGTTCCTTTAACTCCAACCAAAATCTATCAAGATCAGATGCAAATCAAGCAAAAGGAAAAAGAGAAGATTTCGACCAGCCTCTACATAAATCACAATGAGTTTTCTAAACTCTATGACTCTGAACTTACTTGCTTTTTATTCATCTGCAAAGATGCTATTGAGATCCCTAACCCAAAACAGGAATTACCAAGTGAAATGAATGAGATTTTTCAGGAAAACAGTGATGTTTTTCCTGAAGAAATTCCGCAGGGTCTTCCACCTATATGTGGAATAGAGCACCAGATTGATCTAGTTCCCGGTTCAGCTCTACAAAATCGACCAGCATATCCTACCAATCCTACTGAAACCAAAGAGCTTCAGAAGCAAGTTGAAGATCTTCTAAGCAAGGGACAATTCCGAGAATCCCTTAGTCCATGTGCTGTCCCGGTTTTGCTTGTACCAAAGAAAGACAGAACCTGGCGAATGTGTGTAGATTGTAGAGCCATCAACAATATAACAGTGAAGTACCGACATCCAATCCCGAGATTGGATGACATGTTAGACGAGCTAAGTGGATCAACAATCTTCACCAAGATTGATTTAAAGAGTGGTTATCACCAGATAAGGATGAAAGAAGGTGATGAATTGAAGACGGCGTTCAAGACAAAGAAAGGACTCTATGAATGGTTGGTGATGCCATTCGGTCTACCAAACGCCCCAAGCACATTCATGCGCCTCATGAATCACGTCCTTAGGAGATTCATCGGAGTATATGTGGTGGTATACTTCGATGATATCCTCATCTACATCAAGGGTTTGCAAGAACACTTAATTCATATTAAATCTGTTTTAGATGTTTGAAGACCTGAATTTCTATTTGCAAATCGAGCCAAGTGCTCATTTTGTAGTAATGAAGAATTCTTGTTAGGCTTTTTTGTTAGTGCAGAAGGAGTTAAAGTAGATGATGAGAAGATCAAAGCCATCAGAGATTGGCCGAGCCCAACCAACATTAGCGAAGTCCGAAGCTTTCACATATTGGCTGGGTTTTACCGAAGATTTTTTCGTGATTTTAGCACCTTATCAGCCCCTTTTACCGAGATTATCAAGAAAGATGTCGGTTTTAAGTGGGAGGCTTTAAAAGAGAAGCTTGTCAATTCACATGTTTTAATATTGCCTGATTTTATGAAAACGTTTGAGATTGAATGTGATGCTTCTGGTGTAGGAATAGGTGCTGTTTTAACTCAAGATAAGAAGCATATGGCGTTCTTTAGTGAGAAGTTAGGAGGTTCTACAATGAACTATCCAACCTACGACAAAGAGCTTTATGCACTAGTCCGAGCTTTACAAATGTGGAAGCACTATATATGGCCAAAGGAGTTTGTGATCCACAATGACCATGAATCATTAAAGTATCTCAAAGGTCAGAAAAAGTTGAACAAAAGACATGGACGCTGGACTGAGTTCATTGAGACATTCCCATATGTCATCAAGGACAAGGAAGGTAAGGACAATGTAGTCGCCGATGCATTGTCCAAGAGGTACACTCTTCTTTCTACTTTGTCATCTAGAATCTTAGGATTCAAACATGTGCAAGACCTGTATGAGGCTGATCTAAAATTTAGAGATATATATGTCAAATGCTCTAAGTTTCCTTTTGAGAAGTTTTATAGGCAATCATATTATCTATTTTTTTGCAACCGATTGTGCATTCCCCGAGGATCAATTCGAGAATTATTGGTGAGAGAAGCACATGCTGGAGGACTTTCTGGTCACTTCGGAGTGACTAAGACACTTCTTGGACTTCAATCTAAGTTCTACTGGCCGAACATGAAGAAGAACGTTGAGAAGATTTGCTCAAGCTGTGCAACGTGCAAACTAGCCAAAAGTAAATCGCAGCCAAACGGGTTATATACTCCCTCCATATTCCTTCTCAATCTTGGACTGATATATCCATGGATTTCGTGATTGGCTTGCCTCGGACCAGAAATGGTTGAGATTCGGTATTTGTTGTTGTTGACAGGTTCAGTAATATGGCACACTTGATCCCTTTGCCTGAGAAAGAATGTTTCAATGTTAATGGTAAGAGGAAAGCAGAGCAGATCCGGAAGCTACATGAACAAGCTAGGATTAACATCAAGAAGAAGACGCAAAAATACCAAAAGCATGCCAACAAAGGACAAAAGAAGTTCATGTTTAAAGTTGGCGATTTGGTGTGGCTACATCTGCGCAAACACAGATTTCCAGAAGAGAAAAAATCCAAGCTGAAGCCCATAGTAGATGGACCCTTCGAAGTCATTCAGAAGATCAACGACAATGCCTACAGACTCGACAAAAAGGGATGTACCAAACCTCTAGTTCATTCAATGTTTCTGATTTGATTCCTTTTATTGCAGATTCCGATTTGAGGTCAAATCATTTTCAAGAAGGGGAGGATGATGTGATCGTGGATGGACTTAGCGAACCAGAACCTGAACCGGATCAGCTTGAACCTGAAGGAAGGATCACGAGATCAAAGGCAAGAGAGCTAGCAAATCAAGCCCATGTGATGCTACATTCAGAGGTAGAAGATCAAGCTTGCAACATCTATCAACTGTTCAGGCTTGACATTCCAGAAGAACCAGATTTCTGATCGGTTAGCTAAGTGGGTAATTTTTGTACTCTTTTTTTCTTAGTTGAGATGATCGCTTTTTCCCGCATTGGATTTTTGGTCAAACACTAAGGTTTTAACGAGGCAAGTTATCCACTTCGTTAAAGCTTTCTGAGAAGAATTTGGCATAATTATTTCTGAATACTTCTAGAAGCTGACACTTGCCTTCCAAGGCTCATCTTCTAGACGCTTTCTTTTATTTCACATGCTTTGTTGTTTTTCTTAGAACTTCTTGTTGTTTTTCTTTCGAAGCTTGGACACTTTGTAGTTCGGGCTCATGTTGCGTATTTATTATTTTCGCAACCAATTTTATCTCTTTAGCAAGTTTTATGTCGAAGAAAAGTTTTTGATTTTTAAGAACAATTGTCGAATTCCTCTTGCTCGTTGGATTGAGAATCCTGGTTTTTCTACATTTGTGAAAGATCCTGAAAACCTTCTATTGTTGATTGTTAATCTCTAAGACAATCAATTCTTTTCCATTCTTCTTTCTTTCACCTTCTTTTCGAGAATCACCATCAACTCACCATCGAATTGCATTCAAGTCTGATCAAGCATCATCGAGCCAAGACAATACCAAGTCTCGGCCTCAATTGCATCACACATCCATCCTTGCATCTCCCTTAGACCATCGGACATTCATATTACCATGATCCAACCAAAACTTAGAGCCCAAGTTGCTGTCCAAGTTCATCCATTCATTGCATCATTGTCGAACTCATCAAGCCTTTAATTAGAGTTGATCCCGGATCATATCAGATCCCTTACGAAATCCACACCAATAATGGCCCTCAATTCACCTCAAATAGATTCAAGAACTTCTGCGAATGAATGAGCATAAATTTAACGTTTTCAACCCCGTATTACCCACAGGCCAACGGCTAGGCTGAGGCCGCTAATAAAACAATTTTGGATGGCCTAAAGAAGAGACTAGGCGCCAAAAAGGGGAGATGGGCAGACGAATTGGAAAGAATACTCTAGTCCTACCGAACGACGCCCAGAAGAGGAACCAACGACTCACCCTTTGCTTTAGTATACGAAACTGAGACAGTAGTACCAGCTGAGATCGAAGTCCCCAACCTCAAACGTGAGCTGGCACCTCAGAATATGGATCAAAACGATCAGATGCTCATAGACGTAGCCGACACCATTGATGAACGGAGAGACCAGGCGTTGATAAGTTTGCAAAAATACCATAACGCCGCAACACAATTCTACAACAAAAAGATCAGGCAGAGACAATTTTCCGAAGGAGTGCTGGTGCTACGGGAAGTCTTCCCCGCGAGAGCAGAGAAGAACGAAAGAAAGCTAAGAATCAAATGGGAAGGGCCACAAAAAATCTCCAAGATTGTCAAACCAGGAGTGTATGAACTGGAAGACGCAGAAGGAAACAAGGAGAAACACCCTTAGAACGCTCAGCACTTAAATATATATTTCTGTTGAAGCCTAACAAATTCTTTTTCATCTATTTCACGCATGATTGTACTCTTTAATTAGTGAACTACGACCAAGGCTTGATCCCCACCTTAGGGGTACGTAGGCAATTCCCTTAGGGAATTCAACTATGGTTATTAATTATTTAAATTTTGCGCCCTCTCCTTCCTTATAATTTTTTTTCTCAAAAAATGGGGGAGATGTATTCGTCTTTTACACTCTGACCCAGCTCGCCCTCTCTTTCCTTATAAATTTTTAGGGAAAAAGGCCGATTAATGCATGTACACTCCTAATGGTTACTTTTTCGTTAACTTATTTTTTAAGCTTACTAAACAATACCCATAATGTCTAATCTTTTAAATTTGGTTCCCGTACCCAAAAAAAAGTAGCTCTCAGATGCCTCGTACCGACACGCTGTCAGGTTAACAGGTTAAATTGCTGACGTGTACAAAAATAAAGTTGACTAAAATTTATTGACTTCGATTAAATACTAAAACGACATCATTTTGCATTATACTAAAAAAAAATTAAAACAAATCCCTCAATTTTTCCTTCTCCTGCTTCGTTTCTCTACTTTTTCATCTTTTTACTCTAGAATAATAAAACATAAGATGCAACCTAATCTGTTCCCATTCGGAAAAAGTTTGGGTAATATGTTTATCTTCAGTGGTGGGATAAACGAAAACCAAAATTCAACAATAACCTAGAAAGCAACAGATCCCACCTAACAATAACCAAATTCTCTAAAACGCGAGTGCTTCATAATCTTCAGGGTCCTGGATTAGAAAATTCAGGCAACATTTGTTTCGCAGCTTCAGTATTACAGTGTTTTACTGAAATTGTACCTCGTTGAGCTTGTTCTAAGGTTTCAGCAGTGATTACTATTTTTTTAATTTATGCGTTTTCCTCTAAATTTTTGTTTTTTATATGGGTTTAATAATTTCCTCTTCTTTTTGTGTGGCATCGTGTTGGATATAAATTTTGTTAGCATTTCTGGAAAATTCAGTCGATCAAGGAAAAAATGTGATGGAAAACGATTGAACTCCTTTTCTCGAATTGGTTTTATATTTCTTATAGCTATTGAATTGGTTTGTTTTGACTTTTAGGTTTGTTTTGTTCTGCAATTGACATTTGTCATCTGCTATTATGAAGATTATTGTTATGATTTTGAGGCAGAGGAAGTGAAATGGAGAAGAACTTGGAAGATTTGAAAATTCTGTCAGAGTAATGGATGTATCAAAGAATTGAATTTGTTCAACAAATACCACAGACTTCGCTTTATGTTGCTATTGATGTTTTGTTGTTAACTATCATCTTCTTCTTCTCTTGTAAGACATTCACATTCTTCTTCTCATTGAAATAGCGTTTGAGTTTTATGTTATTGGTGTGACTTGATTTTCGATTCTATATATAAAATTTCAATATTGCATTCTTGTTAAAAAAAATTCGTGTGTTCAAGGGAAAGAAAGAACAAAGCATGTTCATCTGATTGATGTTCCTGGGCACTCTCGGCTCATATAAAAAGGTAGAAGTATACTTGCTTCGATATCAAGGGAAAGAAAAAACAAATAAGGGATTTGTTTTTATTATTATTATTATTTTTTTTTACTGTAACGCAAAATGATGTCGTTTTAGTATCTAACTGAAGTCAACAAATTTTAGTCAATTTTATTTTTGTACACGTCAACAATTTAACCTGTTAACCTGACAGCGTGTCGGTACGAGGCACCTGAGAGCTACTTTTTTGGGTACGGGAACCAAATTTAAAAGATTAGACAATATGAATATTGTTTAGTAAGCTTAAAAAGTAAGTTAACGAAAAAGTGATCATTAGAGGTGTACAAGCACTAATCGGCCTTTTTCCCTAAATTTTTATGTATTCGTCCTTTACACTCCGACCTAGCCCGCCCTCTCCTTCCTTATAGTATTTTCTAAAAAATGGGGGAGATGTATTCGTCATTTACACTTCGACCCAGCCCGCCCTCTCCTTCCTTATAAATTTTTCTCAAAAAATGGGGGAGATGTATTCGTCCTTTAAATTCCAACCCAACCCATCCTCTCCTTCCTTCTAAATTTTTCTCGAAAAATGGGGGAGATGTATTCATCCTTTACACTCCGACCCAACCCGCCCTCTCCTTCCTTATAAATTTTTCTCAAAAAAAGGGAGAGATATATTCGTCATTTACACTCCTACCCAGCCCGCCCTCTCCTTCCTTATAATTTTTTCTCAAAAATGGGGGAGATGTATTCGTCCTTTACATTCCGACCCAGCCCTCCCTCTCCTTCCTTCTAAATTTTTCTCAAAAATGGGGGAGATGTATTCGTCCTTTACACTTCGACCCAGCCCGCCCTCTCCTTCCTTATAAATTTTTCTCAGAAAATGTGGGAGACGTATTCGTGCTTTACACTCCGACCCAGCCCGCCCTCTCCTTTCTTATAAATTTTTCTAAAAAAATGGGGGAAATGTATTCGTCATTTACATTCCGACCCAGCTCAGTCTCTCCTTCCTTCTAATTTTTCCTCAAAAAATGGGGGAGATGTATTCGTCCTTTACACTCCGATATAGGTCGGCCTCTCCTTCCTTATAAATTTTTCCCAAAAAATGGGGGAGATGTATTCGTCCTTTACACTCCGACCCAGCCCGCCCTCTCCTTCCTTATAAATTTTTCTAAAAAAATGTGGGAGAAGTATTCGTCCTTTACACTCCGACCAAGCCCGCTCTCTCCTCCCTTATAATTGTTTCTCAAAAAATGGGGTAGATGTATTCGTCCTTTACATTCCGACCCAGCCCACCCTCTCCTTCCTTCTAAATTTTTCTCAAAAAATGGGGGAGATGTATTCGTCCTTCACACTCCGACCTAGCCTGCCCTCTCCTTCCTTATAAATTTTTCTCAAAATATAGGGAGATGTATTCGTTCTTTACACTCCGACCCAGCCCGCCATTTCCTTCCTTATAATTTTTTTCTCAAAAAATGGGGGAGATGTATTCGTCCTTTACATTCCGACCCAACCCGCCTTCTCCTTCCTTCTAAATATTCTCAAAAAATGGGGGAGATGTATTCGTCTTTTACACTCTGATCCAGCCCGCCCTCTCCTTCCTTCTAAATTTTTCTCAAAAAATGGGGGGGGGGGAGATGTATTTGTCGTTTACACCCCGACCCAGCCCGACCCAACCGGGGGCTCCTGCTAAATTGGTAGACCAGCTCCAGGAAGTAAAAGACATCGTCTCTTACCCAACCAATAAGACGAAACACCTGAGTAGATCCAACTATCCATCACCAACCATTATAGTCCTTGTTTTTTTCTCCTATCCTATTTACCAATACTCCGACGAAATCGAGGGGACAACACCATACTACACCTGCAAGGAGTTGCCTAAACCTTCGCCTTTTTTTGTCCGGTAAAACTATTTAAACCTTTAAATACCTCCTCATTATAGCATAACAACCAAAATGAAAAACAATTATCTATACACGTCACATTGTACGACCTGGCCAGTCATACAATACATCGCACCCCCAGCGGGTATTAGCTTGAGCAACCCTCAGCAAGGTATAAGGGCTAAAGCCGAGCCCGGTCTCGCAATTATGCATTAAGGCATATGAAAAACGCTTTTAACAATTGAAACATTTATTCTTCATTCGAACATTCAATCCCTCGAATAAAGTGCGTCGTTCTTTAATAATATACTCAATGTCAAGCGCATGTCAGTTTTAGCTAAGAATGTACATGCGATACCATTTAAGCAAATACCATAACACCTAGAGAGAAACCGAAAACTAACTCAGCTCGAGGTGAACATACAAAAGCAACATGTATAGACATAAACTCCAATATCCACATAGATTAAACCAACTTAGAGTTTTGGGTGAAAGACTCCCCAGGCAACCAAATGAAAAAGAAGTTAAGACAATATGGGTAGAAGCCTCCCCATGCGCTATGTTCAGAGTGAAATAAATTTAAAAAGAGCTAAGACGAAATAAAAGAATTGAAAAGCGTCAACAAACGCTTAGTTCATTCCAGGTGGGTCATCACCGTTACCCTTGGGGGCTTATTCTCTTGCGATAGTTTCAGCCTCTCCAATACGAACTGCAACTTCAACAGCTTTATCGAGCACCCCGCCTGCGTTGACATCGACTTCCTCAATCGTACCATCACCAACTGTACCCCCAACAAGAATCTCATCCTTTTCCGCTTCAATGGCAGCTTCCTCAACATGATTAAGGTCGGGAAGGTTCATACCATAGGGATTAAGACCCTCTACCGAGTTGGGCTCAGAGGGCTCACACAGATCAGACCCAGTAGGAGACGCTACCCAATCCTTCTCCAGATTCAGCTCCTTGAAATCCAAAATTTTCAGTTCTTCTTTAAAACCAACCACATCCCCTTCCAAGTCCCTCTTTTCTGACTCCAACGTAGTTTCCCCTTCGGATAAAAGTCTGATCAGCTCCAAATTGCCTTTGATTTGCTCCACCTGCACCAATTTCTCCTGGTACACTCTCTCATTTGCAACCTTTCTATTGACACAATCCATCCTCCTCGCAAACCTAGCATTGAACTCCTCTTCTCTGTTTTTGACTTTCTGCGCGATACCCTAATCTACCTTAGCAAGAACCGACGCCAACTCTTTGGCCATGCTCGCTACCTCTTCTTTCAGCTTCTTCTTGGACCTCTCATAACGGACCACCTCATCACTAAACCTCTCAGCATCCTCTTTCCTCAAACCCTCTAGTTCTGTAATATCATTCTTCAACTTGCCGTTCTCCTCGGTTAACACCTCCACCCTCCTCACAACGGATTTTAACTCATCAAGGGCTTTATCAGCCTGACCCGTAACCTCTGCAACAAGTTCCATCCCAGAATTCTTTTTCGCTTTCGTCAGCTCATCATCTAAAACCCCCACCAGTCGGTTTGCTAAAGCCGCAGTCTAGGAAAAATAAGGTACACATCAGTCAAAACATGAGCCAGTTTTTGTGTCATGAAACGAGTAATAAAAAAAATAACAGCCATATCTCAGCATGGAAACGAGCCCATTCAGCGTACTCTCTCATAAACTTTGAGCCCACCTAGGCGAAGTTTGAACATCAGTTGTGTGCAAAGGTCTTCTTCCTCGACGATAGAAGACTGGTTCGACCAGGTGAAGCTAAAGGAGAATCCGCCATAATCATGAACACCGACTGGGGATGCTTCCTGAATGCGAGCCCTTTTTCCGATAGAGCTTCAAGGTGACGACTGCTGCAGCAAATTGGAGGGGAACGAGACGATTTCTTATTGGAGCTTGCAGTTTTCTCCCGACGATGATCACCACGTGATGAATCGGCGACCTCAATCGGATCCACCTCAATGGGGACTTGATCCTTAGGAGCCTTTACTTCCTGAGCAGCAGTGTGTCCCGCTGAGCCAGGGGCGCCCTGAGAACTCTTCAACTTATGAGCTTCACAGTAGAGAAGAAGATTCTTCATAGTGACAGATGGACACTGAGATGGAGCACCTGCAAGAAGCCACGTTTCAAATTTCACACAACCTGAATAATTAAAACAAAACCCAAATAAAAATACTTACTTGAAGATGATTCAGAAAGCGGTTCTAAGGCAGCCAGTTACAGGATACTCTTTCCCCGTCAAAGGTGTTCTGGCTGTTTAGCCGATTACTCCCGAGAAGATTCCAATTCTTCAGATACTTAGGAGAAGGATTCTCAACATGAATAGAGTGCGGAACTGGCAGACACCAAAATAAAAGAGTAAAAGGAAATTAGTCAACTAATAACACCCAAAAATCGACAAACAGAAAGAAATAAAACCAAAAGTAGCAAGAAAATATCGTTCCAACAAATAGCGACTAAACTCAAGAGCTAGGTTTAAGAAAGATAAGGAGGGGATCCACACTAATCTCCCTAGTCCACCAAGAATGCAGATCGTTGGGATCCGTAGTCCCGAAGGAGAGATGGTTGACTTCTAAGAAAAAGTAAAACTGCTCCCAATCAGTTTTGTCATTTGGAGCCTGCCCAGTCGTGAACTCCTGATTGGGTTTGTTGGCTAAGTAACAGAGACCACCTTCCGGTCCCCCTTTAGCGTATGTGGCCATTTTGAGCATGTTACATCCCAGTTCAAAACCGTTCTCCCTTGCATGGACCATCTGAAAAATTGCATGCCAAACTCCATTAGGCATCAACTGGCTCAAGGCCATCCTTCAGCGACGCACATACCAAATAAGCAACTCAGGGACGGGAAAACGCAACCCATAGGTCTTAAAGAAGATCTCATAGACCGTAACAAATCCGGCTGGGGGATTGTCTGGGAACTGACCAGGTTCAGGGACCAGGAACCTGATATCAGAAGGGAAATCGAATTGTTCCCAAATCGTCCTCACATACGCGATAGATGATCGAGAGGAAGAGAAAGTCATGATTCGTGGAGCCACAACCACCCTGGATCTCGTACCAGAAGTGATGGGGTTCTGACGCTGATGTTGATGATAAACAGAAATTTGCTAATCTATTGTCTAGCAAATACTTAAGTGTAATTATGTCATTAAGTACTTAAGATATCATCCAAATTCAGGTAAAGTCTAACTCATTAATCCTATGTGAATCATTTTTAATCTAAGCCATTCAGATTTTTGGTTCAAACATTCAAACATACAAAATTTAAGAAAGTCAAATAAAAGTCAACAGTTCAAAAGTCAACAGCAATTAGAAAAAGTCAACAGAAATTAAAACTTGATAATTCAAAGATAAAAGACTAAGTGAATGGTNTTCCTAGAAATGAGAGATCAATTCAATCCTACCATTAAGGGCATCAATTATAAGAAGGTTTATGAATTACAACTCCTAAACACCACAATCCTTCATCTAATTTCCTAAATCTACCCAACCATTCACTCAAAGGTCACTACTCACTAATCATAAGGTTAGCACAAGATCTTATGAGAGATTTGTGAATAAAAATGATTAGAAGTAGATTTGAGAATGAAAACAACAATCAAAACAAGAAATTGAATTCAAAATAGATGATAAATCAAAAGTTATTACAAAGGTTCTTAGGAAAATAAAGCTTAAACCCCCTAAAAATTAGGGTAAAGGCTTAAATAGTAAAGCTAATATCCATTGGGTTAACCCTAAAACACTTGGGTTAACCCATTAAAATTGGGTCAAAAAGTCAAAATAGAGAGGCAAAATGTTGACTCAGCCAGCTACATCGGTCAAGGCTGACCGATGTGCCTAACCGATGTGGCCATATTGGTCAGACCTTGACCGATATGCTGGCCGATAGGTGCTCCTGGTTTTTCTTCATCTTCACATCGGTCAGGTGCTCTGTTTTTG
>OVBE01007586.1:0-18292 GCA_900406425.1 Iberis pinnata
CTTAATTTCCCTTAATTTAATATTTTTCATTAATTTTTTGATTTAAAAATCACATAAAAACCATTTAAGATGCACCATTGCACATGCTCTTATACTCTTATAGTGTAATCTCATTATTAGCTATAGTACCACACCCAAATTTAGTACACTTTTGTTTTAATCTTAAGATATCATGTCAAGTATATTATTTTATTCAAAATATTAAAATTAGTATTAGGAGTGTGCATTCTAGTTTACCGTTCAGTTTTTCAATTTTTCAATTTTATAAAAACTAAAACTGTTTGAACCCATTTGAAATAAGATTGGTTTTGGCTCGCTTTGGTTTGGTTCGAGACGAGTTTATTCAGGTTTGAATCAGATTTTATTCTTTTACTAATACCCGAGATGGAACCGATATTTTTTTGGTTCGGTTTTTATTATTTTCAGTTCGGGTTATTAGGGTAATTTAGATTTTTGATATTTTATTTTAGATTTACGGTTTGAGTTTTTCGGATAACATTTATAATTCGGGTAATTTGGGTCCAAAACTCAACTAATATATTTTTGTAAGATAATTATATTTTAAAGTATAATTCTTATTTGAAAAATTTGATTTGTAAGTTATATTAATTCATTAATAAAAAATAATATGTATTTTGAATAAAATATAATCTTTAATTTAATAATATAATAATAAAGAAAAAAAATTTTATGTAATATTTGGTGTTGTTGTTGGAGATGAATGTATATTTTAGTGTTAAAACACATTAAAATAGTGTAATTTTAATACTATTATAGTATTAAGGTTGAAGATGCTATAAGAAGATATTATCGTTTATGTAATAACCGTAAAATAATAATGTCATAGCTATTACCGTACTAACACATAATACTCCAAATTAACAAAATTTTCTATTTTGATATCTTTTAATTTTCTTATGTGTGTTTATAACATTTCGTCTACTAACTTTGGTTCAACACTTTCTTTTTTCACTTTAATACTCCATATCATCTTCTCTCTTCTCCACATATCAATTCAACGTTCATTCAACTTCTGTATTTTACAATGATTTCGTTTAATAAAATTCAACATTCTACCACGCCACTTTTTTTTTTTTTTTCCATTTGTAATTTTATGATAACATACTAGCAAAAAAAATCAACTAGCATTAAACTAAAATAAATAATAAAGAATTATTTTTGAAATAACTTTTTTCCTATTTTTAAAAAGTTGATTTTACAAGTATAAAGTATTTGATATATATATATATATATATAATTATTAAAATAATAAAAATATAAAGGTTAGATGCAATACAATAATAATAAGCACATAACATAATAAAACATACATAACACAAACATAAGATACTTAAAAGCACACATTAAAAGTTAAAATCTTTTTAGTAATGCGAATATTTCAAAATTTGAAGTTGATTAGAAGATTGATTTTGAAATTGATAATTATTAGATAGTTCCAAAAATAATTTAATATAATTTGAATGTTAAAAAGGTTATTGTTGGAATATATAGTGATTTTTTCATGTGTTCAAATCAAATAAAACAAATTTTCATTTACAAAGTATAAAAATGATAAAATATATCAATAATCACACCTACCAATAGAATTACAATACCTATATTTATCTATATTTTATTTTATTTAATTTTTTTTCAATTAAAAACTAACACATGTCAGCAAGGTCCAACCTTTTTAATACACCTGGGTTGAATTTTTATTCAACACTCAAGTTGTCACCTCTTTTTTTTCATCACTCTAAGTAGTGATGATTTCATTTCACATCTCTCAATAGAGACAAGAAATGTGACAACTGAAATGATTGGTCTCCTTGTGCAAATCACACGATGGAAAAGACAAACAACTATAAAAAAAAGTATAGTACAATCTCGGACATTGATGACCATACACATATGGTCTGGTCCACTCCCTTAGATCAAGACCGGAGGATTAACTGCAGCGTAAGTAAGCAAGTCTTGATCACAAGCAAAGACGAGCATGTCTTGTTCGGGTAAGCCTACCCAAGCTTCTACACCTTCACCATCCTTTGAATCCATTAGCAGAACATACGTTGCATTATCCCAAAGGGTATGCAAAGCGGATCCCAACCATACCGGAGTACCCCATCCGAAGTCAACCTCGTAGAAAGGATTTTTGCACCAGCTAGTCACTGGGTATGAGTCTACGTCCTGTTTGAACTCTGAAATGAAATATTCCATTACACTTAACATGCCCTGACCAAGTGTGGTAGTAGTACTAGCACTATGGAGGCTATTTTGAATCAGCTCATTGATTCCTTCTTTGGCCTTTCTTAACTCTTTAACTATTTGACTGATTTCCATCTCGCTCTCTGCGCCTTTCTTGACTAAGAACATTGATTGTAAGTTGCCAATAGCAGCCCGTGATATAACATTAGATGGGATCCTAAGACGCAGGTTCACGGCTTGTGTCAACAACGTTGATTTTAACTTGGCTGAGTTAGATGAGGCATTTCTAGCACATCTCCAAATGAGCGATGTAATGGCTTCCACACGTGTAGGGATCGGAACGGTTTCGCTCGAGGACTTGTGTTTGAGCTCAGCGATCTTAGAGGATTTAAAGACAAATCTATTGGTTACACACTTAGGTCCAAAAAAATTATCAAATGAAGAAGCCTTGAAAGAGCTATCAGGAAGAGGGAATATAGTAGCTTGTGCAAACTGAGGAGTAGTCACCGTCACAGTCACATCCTTCTCTACATCAGCCCATCCTTGAACAAATGTTAAAAACGAAGAAGCGTCACAGATGTTGTGAGATACGGCTACACCGATCGCTACTCCTGATCCGGATCCGAAGAAACTCAACTTAACACTTACCAAAGGCCATGTCCCTGCAGATTTTGGTACGAGTAAAGGAAGAAATTCACCAAAACAAGAAGTATTACTAAGGTTGTTTTTGAGGAAGTCTGAGAGGAGGAGATCGGTGCGTGCTTCGGTGAACTCTGCTCCTTCATCGTTGCAGTTGATGGAGAAGCCTTCGATTCTTCCTGCGAGAGGATAGAAATTTGACAGTGTCTTGGATAAAGAGCACTTAAGCTTATTGGAGATCATCTCAGGCGAATCTTTGGAGAGGGTTTTGTAGAAGAAGATTGTGGAAACATAATTTGATGGAATTAGAATATCCATAAGGGAGAGTTGAAGGCGATCATGAGGTGCCGGTGAAGCAGGTTTGATCACTTCTCTGCCCACTAAATCTACTTTTACTTCCATTATCTTTGAAACCTGATAGAAAAAGGAAGTAAATGGTTAAGCTGGAAGAAGACTTGAGAGACTGTTGTATATACTTCAAGATTCTTTGTTAAAATACCACTAGGTAGTAGGTTGTTGCTCACACCAGCATGCATACGTATATCTTTTTAAAATTAAAATAAGCTAATTGTCATTTTCATTATTATAAAGAAGTCAAATATTGCATTATTGATATAACTATGTTCATCTTCCGAATACCTTTACTGAAACTTTATATACAAATTAGAGAATTAAACATTGAAATTTCATACACAAACTTCATACACAGACTGAAATATTGAAACTTCAAACACAAATTGAAACAATGAACAAAAACTTTATACGTACACAAACTGAAACTTCATACAATGAAACACAAACTGAAACATTGTATTCTGTTTTTGCTATTGATGTTTATAAGATAACTACAGAACATGGCTACACGTACATATATACAATGAATATGTCAGAGAAAAACACAAAGGAGATTACATAATAGTGTAAGAGAATAAGGTAGAAGAGTGAGCATCAGAGTTGTTGATCATCAGATGTTAATTCAGAGCTACAAATTCGAGGTTCACCTGGAAGATTCATCAACAAAAGAGACTCAATAACACTTTAAACTAGAGATTTTATTCATGAATTTTGATCATCAAACATATGAGATGATCTAAAGATATTGCTAATCAATGGAGGAATCAAAGAGGTGAAAGTATTCATAAACAAAAGAGACTCAAAAACACTTTAACTAGAGATTGTATTAATAAAATTTGCTCATGAAAACAAACGAGATAAGCTTAAGATAATGATAAACCAAAAACGAAATCTAAAGACTTTGATAGAAATCATATATAACCAGACTATGGGCAAGGCGATGTGAGAGCAAGATCTTGTTGTTTTTGCATACAGCCACAAGTGTGGATGGCTCAATCAAATTCTTGTCACTCCACTTAAACCAATTGCTTTTCTCTGTCTGAGGAGAAGGATACGATATTAAATCTATAGTAAAATTTGCTCATGAAAACATGCCATTTCGTTTCTCTATACATTAATCTGTTTTCATCAACCAAAATCACCAGAAACCATTTCCTGTAAATCAACCAATTATGATTGAAATTCACGAATACAATCAATCAAACAATAGAGCAAAGACGAAGACGATTCTTATTCTGAAGTTAAAAAGAAAAAGAAAAAAAGCACAATTCGCTAAAATCAGAGTAAAATTCCAAAACTCACGGATTTGAATGGATCAAGAGAGAAAGGAGAATCGCCATAGAAAACTCCAATAGACCATGAACCTTCATTATCCTCCATCAGGAAAATTGGCAACGATTCTTTAAATCTCACCAGAACTATCATACTGACATATGAATCGAATGAGGTTTTAAGAATTTTGCAGAAATTGAATTTGCCAAATAAATGAGAAGATTTTAATAAAAAATAAAAAATAAATAAATAAATGAGAAGAAGTATGGTTCTGATACGTGACTATTAAGAGTCGAATCTTAAAAGCCTAAACTAAGGGTCGAATCTTCTTATTTTCCATTTTTCTTTTCATTTTTTTTTTAAGAACTCTTTAAAAATATGTTAAGAAACCTTAATGGACATGGTCTTAGTCTTTCAATGGATATTCATGCAGTAAACTAGCATGCGGGAGACAAAAAAAATTACTATGTTGAAATAATTAAATTGCAATGGATAACAATATAAATAATTAAATCGCATAAGTCATGTCTAACATGAAGAACTACGTCGTCATGTTGAAGAGCTTTTACAGAAAGGGTACATACGAGAGAGTCTCAGCCCTTGCGCAGTTCTAGCCCTCTTGATACCTAAGAAAGACAGCATTTGGCGCATGTGTGTCGATAGTCCGACAATAAATAAAATCACGGTGCGTTATCATTTCCCTATACCTCGTCTTGACGACTTACTAGATCAAATAGACGCTACTTCAATTTTTTTTCAAAAATTGAAAGAATGGTTACCATCAAATTCGTATGTGCGTTGGGGATGAGTGGAAAACGGCCTTTATAACCCGTGACGGTTTCTTTGAATGGCTTGTTATGCCGTTTGGGTTGTCAAATGCACTTAGTACATTCATGCGTGTCATGAATCAGGCTTTGCGTCCTTTTATTGTCAAATTTGTTATCATTCATTTCGACGATATCCTCATCTTCAGCTCATCACACATCGATCATCTCAACCACCTTCGCGAAGTGTTGACGGTTTTACGCCAAGAAAATTCTTTGCAGGTCGTAAGAAGTGTGAATTTGGCATCAAAGAAGTGTCATTTCTTGGATATGTTGTCTCTGCACAAGGATTGCGAGTTGATTCGGCCAAGATTGTTGCTATTCAGTCATGGCCTTTACCAACAACTGTGACTGAGGTTCATAGTTTTCACTGGCTTGCTTCATTTTATTGTCGTTTCATTAGCCATTTTAGCTCGATTAAGGCTCCAATCACAAGTTGCATGAAGAGTGGCAAATTCATGTGGTCACCAGAAGCAACATAAGCTTTTGAGATCATCAAATTAAAACTCACCACTGCACCTGTCTTATGCCTTCCCGACTTCACGAAAACGTTCGAATTGCATTGTGACAGTTATAAACTTGGTATCGGTGTTGTCTTGAGTCAAAATGGGCGCCATGTTGCTTATTTTAGCGAAAAATTCTCTGGCGCTCGCCTTCGTTACAGTACTTGGGACATGGAATTTTATGCTATTGTACAAGCTATTAAACATTGGTGTCACTACCTTATTCATCGCGAATTCATCTTATTCACGGACCATGATGCATTATGTCATTTGGATAGCCAAGAAAAGGTCTCAGCTAGGCACGCCGGTTGCATCTCGTATTTACATTCTCGATACGTCATAAAGCGAGGACTTTAAACCGCGTAGCTGATGCCTTGAGTCGACGCCATGAGCTATTATCGGTGTTGCAAACTTCAGTCACGGGCTTTGATTCTTTTCGTGAGCTATAGCCGTCGGATCCTGCATTTTCAAAGCCTTATGAGGACGCACGTAACGGTCTTTCACCAGATTTTTCTTTGCACGATGGCTTCCGTCTTCGCGATGTCTGCCTTTGTGTACCAAACTGCAGCCTGCGCCTTCAACTCGTACATGAACTTCACAACGAGGGTCATGTTGGTCGTGATCGCACATTGGATGTTGTGTCTCGGCACTATTTATGGCCGTCTCTCCACCGTGATGTTGAACGTTTTGTCTCTCGCTGCCGTGTATGTCAACTAGCCAAACGAAAAATGACAAATGCGGGTCTTTACTTACCACTTCCTATTCCGACTCAGCCATGGACGCATGTGAGTATGGATTTTATACTTGGTCTTCCGCGCACACAACGCGATTATGACTCTATTTTGTTGTTGTTGACCGCTTCTCTAAAATGTCTCACTTCATCGCCTGCAAAAAGACTACAGACGCATCCCTTCACCGCCTGTAAAAAATCTACCTACTTCTAAGATACACATTTTCTTAGCCATTTTTGGCGTTCCTTGTGGCGTTTGTTGGGCACTACCTTGGATATGAGTACATCATATCATCCTCACATTGAAGGTTAAACGGAGGTCACAAATCGATCTCTAGGTAATCTCCTTCGTTGTCTTGTAGGTGATAATATCAAGATGTGGGATACGAATCTCGGTCAAGCTGAATTTGCCCATAATCTTGCGCTTAATCGCACTCTCGGTTTTTGTCCTTTTCAAGTTGTTTATGGTATCATTCCTCGTGCCCCTTTGGATTTAGCAGTGGTTCCCGATTTATCTAAGCACCATGGACACACCATGGATTTTGTAGCTGATCTCAAGAAATATCGTGAACAAGCTCATTTTGACCTTGAGTTACAAGTCGCCAAGTACAAAACCGATGCGGATGCTAAACGTCGTGAAGTTTTATTTGTTCATGGTGATATGGTTTGGGTCGTCTTAACAAAGGATCGTTCCCCTCCAGGGACATATAACAAACTGAAGTCTCGTACAATTGGGCCGGTTGAGGTATTGCAGTGCATTAATCCAAACGCATCTTGGGTTAAGCTTCCATCGCATCTCCGCACCTCGAATGTGTTCAACGTCCGTCATATGCTGTCGTTTAAGGGAATAATTGCTTGCCGGATTCGTGGTCGAATTTTTTTCCACCTGAGGAGACTGATGCAACATAGGATTTATTAGTTATCTTTTGATTTGAGATTTATTTTTGCTTTGGTTTTAGGTAACTTGTATTGCAAGTTACAATTGGTTTTCTTTTTTATTTTTTATTGTTGTGCATGCATGAATCACGTGCATGTCTTCGCTTTAATTATTTACTTTAGGATAAGGATAATGCTTACCCTACAAGAAAACACGGGGTTTCTAACGGATAAATCCGTCGGATGTAAATGGTTAGTATCTTAAAACCGTTAGAAAATCCGTCAGAAAGTATCCATTAGGAAATCCGTTAGAAATTTCTGACATAATTCCTGACGGATACTTTCTGACAGATTTTCTGACAAGTTTTGTCCGTCAGAAGTTTTTGACGGAATTAATGACGGAAATTAAAAAACCAGTTTTTAAAAAATTTTAATTATTAATCTGTATTTGAATAATTTTAAAATTAAATTTTAAAAATAAGTTTTAAAATTAATAAAATTAAAATGAAATTCAAAATATTTATAAAATTAAAATCCAAAACATTGTTAAAATAAACAAAACATAAAATGTTATCAAATACCCCCCCCGAACCGAACCGTCTTAAGTACCTCCCCCACCCGAACCGTCTCGCCATGCTTTCCGTAAACGCATCCATCTCCGCCTCTATCTTCGCATCCATCTCCTGTTGCATCCTCAGCTGATCTTCCCTCATTTGTCTGATTTCCGCATCGCGTTCCTCTTATTTTCTCCTCATTTTCGTCATCTGCTCTTTGACCGCTACCAACTCCTGTTCTTTTCTCCTCATTTCCTCATCCCTTAGAGGATCCCTGTGATGTCGGGATCCCGCTCATAGGAAGCAGTAGCTAGCCATGTTGCCGAACCCGTAGACGTGGCCCTTCGACTTATTCGTCAACTGAAACAAAAGAAAAAGCATTGTATTAGTATTGAAAAATTAAAATAATATGTAATTTACTTCAAATTTTACTTACCTCATTGACAACGTTGTACTGGGTCTCCAAGTCAATATCCTCATCGTCTGGTGTCGCCTGAGATGTCCGCACCTCCACGAGAAGTTTTTAGCCGTCTTCGCCAACTCCTTAGCTACCTGGTCTTGAATCTCCTTGGTCTTCTTGTTGGTGTGGAGATCCTCTATAATCTCGATCGGCGTCGGATCACGGCTAGTCTTATGTCTCTGTTTAACAAAGAGAATGTTTAAATTTGATGTTGTATGAAAATCTAAAATTAGTATTCAAAGTGTATACTTACCAGATCTCCCTGTCGTGTGTACGAACTTCTCGAACCCAAGTTCGTCGTCGCGATCCCCTTCCCGTCACGCTGGCTTAGTCGGTTGTCTCGGTTTTGGACTGATAAGGATTTCGTCCCTTCCTTATCCCAATGTGTAATGTAGTCGTCCAGAAGTCCATTGGGCATCTGAGATTGTTGCTTCCCTTCTTGCATCCACGTATCCTTCCAGGAGTAGACATGGTTGCTGAAGACTCTGCCGGCCTTCGTCTTGAACTCCTTCTTGACAATAGACGTCATCGCAAGGCTCCAGTTGAAATCAAGCTGCATAAAACATAAATTTAAAGTCATCAACTTATACTTTTAATCTAAAATTAACAAACGAATAGAAATTAAGATTATTACCGCGAAACAGTAAAACCAATACGCCCGATCCTCCGATGGCATATCTCTAAACCTCGGGTAGGGATGCCGCAGAAGGTTGTGGATCATCCTCGTGATGCACTTGGAGATCCCGTTTTCAGAAGCTTGGAACCACGTCGTACCATCTCGGCACGAAGGATCCAAGAACGGAAACCGGTGCCATCCTGGTTGGAGTAGTAGCTGCTCGATCGGCATCCGAGGGACGTTCTGCGGTCCCTGTTGATCCTGCGAATCTTGCGGTGGTGTGGTGGATGATGGAGGTTGCGGGGGGGGGGGGGGGGGNCAACGGGTGTGGACGAGACTTCGGAGGACGTTCCTTCCACCGGAATCCTATTATCCGTGAAAGCCCTCTCGATGTCATGATATCTGAAATAATCGTAATTTCTAAAATTATGGTCATTCAAAAAATTTTTTTTTTGTGGGAAAAAGGAGAAAAATCTCCCATCTTTATTACGTAAAAATTAAATCAAACAACAACGTGTCTTGGGAAACAAATCCCATTCGAATCCTCTTGGATAATCAGTTCCACACAAGGCGGACTAACATCAAGAGCAAGATAACCAAAAGGTAAAGAAAAAGCATAGTTAGCTAACTCATCCGCAAGACGGTTAGCCTCCCTATAAATATGACAAATGCGGACCATCCAAGCCCGAGATAACAAGCCATAACACAATCGTACTAGGAAAGAAAGAGGGTGTGAATCACCAATACCCTTCTTTAAGAAACCCACCACCATTTCAGAATCAATCTCCAACTTCAAACACGTCACACCAAGCTCCCAAGCAATACACAACCCATAATAGACTCCCCAAAGTTCAGCTAGAGGTGCTGAACAAAAACCAATCTTTAACGCAAAGCCTTTACACCAACTTCCTGCCGAATTACGCACAACTCCTCCTTCCGTTGCCAATATGGGGTTTCCATGCGACGCTCCATCAGTATTGAGCTTAAACCATCCCATGGCCGGGGATTTCCAGCCTACCATGATATCCGATCTCACACCTCTACTTCCACCCAACTGATTGTTGCCTCTTGACAACCAAGCTTCCTTAGCTATATCCTTAGTAAACTGGATCCAATCACGACACTTGATAATATCCCCAAAAGATTGTCCACACCGCCACTTCCAACACCACCAAACCGTCATAGTAAATAGCGTGGACCAAGCTGTATTATTTATCAAAGAATGATCACTCAAGTTTCCATATATCCATTCTAGCAGGGCCGCATTAAAAAAACCAATTAGCTCTACTCCTCGGGACCAAACGCCTCCAAATGCCTTATATCGAAGGGCAATCTCGCAAACTATGAAGAATTGATTCATGCCCTGCTTTACAAACCAAACAAATATCGGAATCACATAGGTGCCGTCTTTGTCTTTCCATGTTTGTCATCACACACCGATGAACTACCAACCAAAGAAAAGCCTTAGCTCTTTCAGTCGATGTAACTCGCCAAATGCAAGTAAAGAAACTTGTCATATTCACCCCTGCATCTTCTGTCTTTGTTAAAAACCAAAAGGCGAAACTTACAGTAAAAGCACCCTTCGATGCTTCACTCCATGATAACATGTCCTTTGCCCCAGTGACATCATCTAGCACAAAAGCCATTAAAGTAACGTTGTATTCTCATCAACATAAGGTACTATAAAGTCCCAGCGCCAGCCTGCACCTTGTTGCCATAGATCGCACACTTTCTTCTCTAGCAGCTCAAGAGGTACGTCGCCTGTTACCACATCAATTAGAGGACACGACAATATCCATTTATCATACCAGAATCGAATACTCTTACCATCACCTAACACCCATCGTAAACCCGGGAAAACCAGTTGACGAAGGCTGTCCAAAATATTTCGCCATATAACTGACCAATTTCTCTTCGATAAGGTCCAGGGAACGTTATTAGCTTCACCAATCTTATACTTACTTCTCAAAATACGAGACCAAAGACGCAAGTCCTCACCCAACAAACGCTAACCAACTTTGAGAGTAAGGCGATATTCATATCCTTCGCTTTTCTTATTCCTAGACCACCTGCAACTCGTGGTTTGCATATTCGGTCCCAAGCTACTAGATGATATTTTTTCTTCTTCGGAGAGCTACCCCACAAGAAATCCCGTGAAATCTTGTCCAGTTTATTCAATAACGAAGCTGGTAAGTAAACATAACTCATCGTATGTACGGGTATGGATGACAATACCGCTTTCGTTAGTGTTATCCGTCCAGCAAAGCTTAGCGTACGACCTTTCCAGCCTGAAAGTCTCGACTGTAACTTCTCAGCTATATAGCCAAAAGTATCTTTATTGATACGCTTATGAAGAACAGGAAGTCCCAAGTATTTACCTAGATCATGAGTCACTTGAATCCCACTCACCAAACTAATCAACATCGCCATATCACCATATCACGACTAACATTGTCAGAGAAAAATATCTTTGATTTGGGGAGACTTACTTTTTGACCCGAAGCCTCACAAAACTTCGGAAGCACACTTCGGATCACATGGATTTGTGTGACTGATGCTTCGACAAAGAGTATAATATCATCAACAAAGCATATATGTGAAAGCGGCGGACCATGACGTGAAAGATGAATCGGTTTCCAACGCTTCTCTTCAATAGCAGATTCGATCAAATGACATAATCGCTCAATACACATGACAAAAAGGTATGGGGAAAGCAGATCACCTTGACGAAGACCTCTCCCAGGCTTAAAAGCTGTGGTCTTCTCTCCATTCCATAAAACATTCATAGAAGCCCCCGTAACGCTACTCATAATCCATGAAATCTACTTCGCAAGTAACCTGGCTGCCACAGGAGTATCTTCCAAGAAATCCCAGCGAACCCGGTCGTAAGCTTTCTCAAGATCAAGCTTCAGTAACATCCAACCTTTTCTCCCTTTCTTACGTCTCATCAAGTGAACAACTTCTTGAACCACTATAATGTTATCCGTACTTAACCGCCCCAGAATAAAACTTGACTGCGCCGGTCCTATAAGCATCGACATCACCCTCTGTAATCTCAATATCATAGTCTATGTAATTATTTTAAATAAAACATTACAAAGACTGATAGGACGGAATTGAGTAATCCGCTCCGGTTTAGCCACTTTTCCGATCAAAACCACCAACGCATCATTAAGCCCACTTGGCATTACACCTGTTGCGAAGAAATCTAAAACAAATCTAGTAACTGACTGCCCAACTACATTCCAACAGTCTTGATAGAACACTGGTTGAAAACCATTTGGTCCCGGAGCCTTGAAACGTCCCATACTTCTCATCGCTTTTTCAACCTCAGCATCAGAGTACTACACATTCAACCGAGCCAAATCACCATCGGATAACACTGGGAATCCGGTGGTAGGAAGTGTTATTAGAGGCTGGTCAACATTCTCCACCGAATAGAGCTTCTTATAATAATCCACAATCAAATTTTCAAGCTCGCCCTTCTCTGTAACCCAAAGATTCTCTTCATTCTTTAACATATCTATGGTATTTCTCCTCCTTCTAATTACCGTAGATGTGTGAAAAAATCTCGTATTCCGATCTCCGAAAGATATCCATTTCTCCCTTGATTTCTGTAACCAAATGACTTCCTCCTATTCCAACACACCATTTAGTTCATTCATCAAGTCTGCCTCCTTAGCAATCATATCATCCGACAAAGCTGTCTCCATTGATTCTTGTAACACATTTATCTCATCTAGCAACTTATCCTTGCGGTGAAACACATTTCCGAAAATTTCCTTATTCCACCGTCTCAGTGATTTCTCAAGATGCTTAAGCGCTTGCGGTGTGGAAATATTCGGTCTCCATGACGACGCGACAAGATCTTTAAAACCAGCATGTTGCATCCAAGCAGCCTCAAAACGGAATGGACGACGACTTGGATCACGAGCAACTACCGGACATAGCTGAAGATGAACCGGTGTATGGTCAGAAGCGAAGAAAGGTAGATGAGTAACCTTTGCATCTTGCCACTTAAGCCGTGATTGACCGCAACATAAGACCCGGTCAAGGCGCTTAGCAACATAAGTACTCTCTGTCCTTCTTCTTCGCCATGTAAAATTACCACTGCAAAACCCCATATCAATTAAAGAGGACTCACTAATCCATTCACCAAAGGCTAGTGAGTCAGCTAAAAGGCGACCACTTCCACCAGTTCGTTTATCAAGTCATAGTATAGTATTGAAATCTCCACCCACTATAACCGGCTCATTCAAAATATCTGTCAAAGTCTTCAACTCCAGCTGCAAACCACTCCAACGAGTAACTGTCAGAGCTGCATACACTACAATAAGATGTAAAACCTCAACATCCCATTGAATCCAGACTGGATATATTGGCTTGTTGATCCCTGTACAACTATATCTCCAAACCCATTCTCCATAATAACCATAGGCCTCCACTTTTTCCTATTACATCAACCCGGAAAGAATTCTCAAAGCCTAAACCATGGCAAATTATTCGGGCTCGATCACCAACAACATGAGTCTCGAAAATAGCTAGAATATTTGTATTAAACCACTTCAAAATATAACGAATCGATCTTCGAAAGTTAGGTTTACTCGCCCCCCGGCAATTTCACATAATGCAATTCATCATAAAACAATCTTATAAAAAACGAACTACCGGGGCACACCCCTAAGCTGATGCTGACTTTGGTCCCTTCTCAAAGAGAGCAACCTGCATATCCGCACCATCAATCACACCACCCGAACTATGCACCACATTAGCTTGGTTTAAGTTCTTCTCCCCTTGTTCCAAAACACTAACAGATTCATGTTGCTTCCCAAACACTCCACCTGCACGTCCCACTTGACCATTATCCCCGCGAAGCCTTTTACCCGACTCTGAAAAACTCATCTCACTCTTCGTAGGTCCAAACACTAAGCCACGACTTGGTTAATTATTAAAGCTTCGAGGTTTATTTTTTTCTCCTTGTCTGCGATTTCCATTAAATATTGGTTTTAACACTTCTCGTGTCGAAGTTTTATCGCTGCCACTATGGAAACCCACCCCGATGGAGGCATGATTTACGTTGGCCTTGGCATTAAAAACTTTTGGATCCATCTCATTCTCCTTATTAGCACCACTAGTACTCACTTCCTTCACTCTTTGGGTCTCCAAATCAGCCTTCTTCAACTCTGTAAAGCGATTGGACACCATTACTTGGCCCTTCTCTTTGCTTACCAAATTAACACCACCAACACTCTTACTGCTCGACTCACCTAACACTTTTGCACTCTGCACCACCTGCTGCGATTTCCCTCGTAAACCTTTACCAGCTGATCGGTTCACCTCTATAAAACCATCATCGACCATCTCAATATCTTTCACAGATTGCTCTATCAACGGACGTACACCTACACCCGGAATCGCACCAACAACAATAGGGCACGCCGGAGCCAAATGTCCATACAAACCACACTTAGGACAAATATTAACTAAACCCTCATACGTCACAGAATAACGTTCCCCATTGATCGATACCGTACCCTTCAAAGGCTCCTTAAGATCAACTTCAACACATACTCTAGCAAAGCGTGCTTTTTTCATCATTATAGTAGTATGATCCACTCTAACCGACATGCCCAGACTATTACAAATCCCTAAGAGTATGGCATCATGGTAGAAGATCAACGGGATATTCATTAACCATACCCAAACCGGAGTAGTGGTAATCTCATCCCGCAAAGGGTCAAAATCCGGCGTCCAACCTTGAACTAGTAGATAGCTGCCAAACATTCTATACGGACCCCCACGCAAAGCCTTAAAGTACTCGTCCTCCTTATCGAAACGAACCATAAAGAAATCTCTTAGGAGATCTATCACCGACATCCCACCTATTGGTTTCCATAAGTCACGTAGCCTCTTAGTCATCACCGCAATTGGTACGCTACGTCCCAGTACCTTAACAAGCAAGCAATTTCTCCACAAACCCGTCATAACCCTCAACACCTCGTCGCTTATAGTAATCTCTGGTTCTCTTCTTTTACCATTAGGGTACTCAATTGTCACACCTTCCGCCACAAAATCATAATCCATAGTACTATTAGGGTTCGGTACACCCCCACCAATTCCTCCCGAAACTAGCTTAGCCCACGACACAGTCTGATCCAGTGGATCCCCGGGAGGCTGTACCTTCTCCTGCACGTCAACCATCGTAGAATCCTCTGAAACTCTAGTTGCACCCTTACTATCGCCTGCCGCCATTAATATCATCCCACGGGTGGAGATACTTTTACGGTCATTCAAAAATTGTTATTAGTTTTAACATTTTATATTTAAATTTTATATATATTATAAATATGTATGTAAATCATATTTTAAATATAAAAATTCTAAATATAAAAAATTATAAACATAAAAATCTCTAAATTTTTTTCTAAAATCTCTAAAAATTTCATAAAATCACTTAAAATTCCTAAAATCTTTAAAAATTTCATAAAATCTCTAAAAATTTCCTAAACTCACTAAAAATTCCAAAAATCTTTAAAAATTTCATAAATCT
This sequence comes from Iberis pinnata, assembly GCA_900406425.1. NCBI lineage: Eukaryota > Viridiplantae > Streptophyta > Magnoliopsida > Brassicales > Brassicaceae > Iberis > Iberis pinnata. The sequence goes on from OVBE01007586.1 coordinate 15,584, forward strand.
CTAAAAATTTCCTAAAATCACTTAAAATTCCAAAAATCTTTAAAAATTTCATAAAATCTAAAAAAATTTCCTAAAATTACTAAAAATTCCAAAAAACTCTAAAAATTCCTAAAATCACCAAAATTTCCTAAAATTACCAAAAATTCCAAAAATCTCTAAAAATCTCTAAAAATTCCTAAATTCACTAAAAATTCCTAAAATCACCAAAATTCCTAAAATCACTTTAAATTCCTAAAATCACTAAAAAATTCCTAACTCTCTAAAAATTTCTAAAACCACTTAAAATCTTGAACAATCCATATTCATATCCCTAAAACATCTAATAAATCCAAAATCAAACAATTTCCCTAAAACCCTACAAACCTAAAATCTCATAAAATAACTGTTTAAATCGGTTAAAAACTTCAAAAAAACACTTGAATCTAAGTAATGTACTCACTGGGAGTTAGAATTGGCCATTTGAATGAAGTTTTGTTGCCGGATTTGAGAGCTTTTTGAAATTTTTTTTTCTTCGCGTTACAAAGGAAGATAAGATTCTGTTTTTTGGGTTATATCGATATTTCTCACCGATTTTTCGCTCAGAAATTTAAAAAATCCGTCACAAATCGAAATAAATCAAATTTCGCGTATTTACGAAATTTTTGGGAAACCTAAACGCGCGAAAAACCCCACTTCCGTCAGAAATTTCTGACGGATTATGTTTTTGACGGAACCAATCCGTCAGAAACCCTATGTTCATATTTGTATCGGATTTTCTGACGGGTTGTATGTGTTCCGTCAGAAAATCTGTCACAAATATAAATATATGTTCTTCATATTTGTGACGGATTTTCTGACAGAACACATACAATCCGTCAGAAAATCCGTCACGAATATGAACATAGTGTTTTTAATCTTTTTTAGGGTTTGAGTTTTGTGTTGTTGTGATTATGGTTTCAATATTGTTCAAATGGTAACACATTTATTATCATATGTCAAACTAAATTAACAAAATTTCAAATTCCATGTTTTGAAGTCGCATTACGTCGAAGTAACGGTTTATCGTTATGTAAGTTCATAAACACTTTCAGATAGTGAAATCGTTTGTCTCGTAACAAATGTAAGAATCTTTGATTTAAATTGTGTGCAAATCTATAAATGTATGAGTTTACACATGATAAGGGTTAATGGTTTCATACAATACTAACTTCAAATTTAACGAATTAAACCCCAAATAAGACATTTTTGATGAACTTTCTAACGGATTTGGGATTTTCCGTCAGAAATCCGTCAGAAATTTGGTAATTTAAAAAAAAAATAGAAGAACAACAAACGCATATTGACAACAACAACATATATTAAAAACAAAGAGAAAATCATAAACTACTCTGAGGATGTCGAGTAATATGAAGGAGACGAATCCATGTCATCCTGAAATTCTTCGTCGGACTCCTCGTCCACGTCATGTATGCCGACTTCTGAGTCACCGAACATAGTGAAGTCCACCACAAGATTTACGGTCATAGAAGGTTGAATCTCAGCTAGTGATCCATTTCCGATTGGTTGTAGTGGTTCAGGTTCATAAACGTCTTCTATCATTCTTCTAGGATTGATCTGTGTCGCCGTTATCCATGGATCGTCCCTACTTGAGATGCGTGGGTACCTAATGTAAGATAACTGCACATATGTGGAAGATTAGTATGCTTTATAGAATGAAGACAATATTAATTGAATTTGTACCTGATCTACTTATGAAGCAAGAATGAAATGGTCATATTTCCCAAGTTTTCTGCGCGAGTTTATCGAAGTTATGCCAAACTTGTCTACTTTGACACCTCTACCATTAGTTGGATCATACCAATCACACATGAAGACAACACATCGCATGTTCAACATCCCTGAGTATCTGACCTCCAATATCTCTCAAAGAATTCCATAGTACATAACATCTCCGGAAGTTGACGAAATGACATGGTCTAATGTTGTCCTCTACCTTCCCATTTCGTGAACCTTGAATGCAAATCCTATAGTGCAATATCTTGGGTATGAGGTAACAATGTTGTTCGGACCTCTAGCCATTTCAAGCAACCAGCTCAGAAATGTTTGCCCGCTAGATGTTTCCTCTCGAATCTGTAAACATTTCAAGCAACCAGCTTGGGTATGAGGTAATACTCTTCTTTCTTATGACATTCTATTTCAGCTTCGGACTTGTTCGGGAAGTAACCACGAACCATTGCCATGAAGATCCTACAAGGTTTTAAGATACACACGTTATATATACAAAAAATAATTAAAAGTCAAAAGTATTATTTATGTTTACCTTTCGTATTCCAACATATCTTCACAGTTGATGAGAATGTACGTATGTAGGTGTTTCCACTCAGCCGCAGTAAGTTGTCGAGTCTTGCTTTTTTCGCTCACTCGCCCAATTTGTTGGAACAAACTCGGAACATAAGCAGAATACGAAGGTTGTTGTCCACCATCGTCATGTCGACTTGTTCTACGGCTTCTCGTTGCCACATCTCTTAGAAAGTAATATTCCGCAAAATTGGCGGCTTCTTCATTGATGCTCTGTGCCACAATAGACCCCTCGACTCTACTAAGATTTTTGACCTTCTTCTTCAAGTGGAACATGTACCTCTCAAAAAGATACATCAACCGATATTGAACCCAGCCACCAAGTGATGCTTCTCGTGGAAGGTGAACCGTTAGATGTTCCATGACGTCAAA
>OVBE01007587.1:0-18291 GCA_900406425.1 Iberis pinnata
TAAAAGTTGTTATTATTCTCATAACCTAATATCATATATCGATTATTTGATTCAATAGGCTCGAGGCTCCAGCTCAACAAATGAATTTACCAAAATTCCCTTAGTTCCTCGGAATCTTCTAATGTGGCTAATCAGAATCGGTAAACGCTCTTTGTTTAAAAACACGGAGGGAAAACATTTAACTGGTAACGGACTAGTCAAACTCAGTACCTCCAACTCAGTGGTGGTTTCGGAGTCCTTCAAATCACTGACGTCATATTTTTCAACATCGTAAAGGTGTTGAACGTGAAACTGAAACCCGAGTAATGTAGCATTGGAGGGGTAAAATTGGTAACTTAGAACTCGGAGCTCGTTGGCAACATCGATCATCGCCGTGCAGAACATGTCCACCACGAATCCAGCAAGCTGTGACGGCCGTGACTCGGGTTGAGTCGTGTCAGTGAGTTTCTCCATCATGGCCTTTACTTGTGGCTTAAAGCTTGCGATGTGGGAGAGGAAATTTGGTGGGGATTCATCGGAGTTTGGTTTACCGGCGACAGGGAGAACGACGTAGCGTAGGCGGTCTTGAGATTCGGTGGAGAGAGAAGCGATGTAGGAGGAAGAGCTTCCGCTACTAAATCCATGCATTCGAGGGATGATGATGATGGTGATGGAAATATGATTGTCACGGTGGATAAGAAGCTTAACAACCTCCACTAATGGCCGGATATGGCCGTCACCAAGTGATGGTATGAAGACCAGTTCCAGCTTCATATTTTCAAATGATTATTTTGTTTTTTTTCTTTGGTTGTAGTTGAACTTTTGCTTATGAAGGCGTCAGCGACGAAGTGATAAGCCTTTGTCTTACGCACTCATAACAGGTTAGTTAGAAAGTCAATTGATATTCTTTGGACTTTTGTTACCGGCCACCGAATATTTCTATCTTCTCGCCAGAATTATCTTTAACTTCAAAATAAAAAAACATGAAACATCGCTCTCCATGGTATAACATATTATAAAACATCGCTCTTCCAGGTATAACATATTTAAACATTTTTTTTTTTTGTCTTTAACTGCTTTTACGAATGACATCGTGATAAAAAGATTTTAGTATCTTAAAATATTTTAATAGAATTTTTTTGGGGCATATTCAAAAATACCACCAAAAACTAAGTTTATTCCAAAAATACCACATTATTTTCAAAATACCACAAAAATATTTTTATTTCAAAAACACCGCAAAATTTGGAATACCTTTAAAACTTTAAATTTAAACCCAAAACCAAACGCTACTCCATTCAAAACTAAATCCTAAATTTTATTTAGTGAACTCAAACCCAAAATTTTAATTCTAAACCCTTAAAATTCATTTTTTATGTTTGTGATATTTTTGGAATATTTGAGAGTGTGTGGTATTTTTGGAACTTTTGGGAATGTGTGGTAGTTTTGGAATTTGAACTTCTTTTTATAGTGTTTCAAAGAATTCTTTTATTTTTATTAATATTTTTATTTATATTTTGAATCCGTTAAAAAAATTATGGATTCACCTTTGATATAATTTTAAGCTTTTTTGTCACCAAATACAGGAAATAAGAAAACAAAAAAAAAAACTAAAATGAGATAGAAGAGGTTTTGGGTATCCACGGAGGGAGACCCGAACCAAAGTGAAACACCGATGACGCTTCCTTGCTGCACATGCCATAAGATCTGCATGTCCATTTAATTATCGCGGGAGGTATTTGAACTTGACATCTAAGAATCTTTTCTGATAATTAGCTACATTCGCCAGTTCAATACTGAAAGACGGCCAATCCGATGGTGTCAAAAGCATAGCTAGCAGTTCTTGAGACTCCGTGTAGAAAATATCACAAGGTCGTTCCATTCGATGGAGACTCTGCATAGTCCAAAGGAGACTTAGAAGTTCTGCATGCAGTGGTGATCGGCCCCTAAGCATACCTCTTGATCCAATTAGATTAATCGTTGGTGAATGATCTTTGTAAATCCAGCCCAAACCGCATAGTCGTTAATTTTACCTCCAACAACCGTCAACAAAGCAACTAAATGTGGTTGACACATCTGATATATACAAATGAGCTTTAACTCCATTTAATCCATCCTTGGTTTGCGAGATACTGGAATGCGTATAAGCCAATCTAACGCCTCTTTATCGTTCCTCGCTTTCCAGTTGAACCAGAAAAGCCAAAGAGATTCGATTATAACTACCATATCCCCTTTGAGTGACTTTTCATAAGAGTAAAGATAGTGGATGTTCTCCAGGAGATTCTGTATCGGGAAAATTCCTTGTGGAGACGGGATTGAAGAGAGGATCCAAGTTTGAAAAGCCGGCGGACATGTAAACAGGGCATGGTTGATTGTTTCTTTTGATTCCCCACAACGACTACATAAACGATCTACTTGTAGATTACGTTTAGCCAATTAAAAATAAACCGCCAGGGCGCCTGACAGAACACGCCATAAAAGGTGCTTAAACTTAGGAGATCCTTGCAAACTCCAAACTTTTTCCTTAAGTGTGTTAGTCGAGGGAAGTTTTGTTTGAAAAAGCATTTCCCCATCTAAGTCTGCCACAAGTTGGTTACATCCTGATTTGACCGTATAAGCCCCGTTTTCGAGTAATGCCAACAATATCCATCTTTTTGACGTCGTGATGGACGAATGCTCGTAATTTACAGAATAATCTCTGAGGGGAACAGTTGCTTGAGTAAAGAAATTTGTCAAGTATTGCCATCCTCTCTTAGCAGATTCGCAACACGTAAATCAGGGTGAGTATTAAGCAACATGCTCATACCTAAATCTTGATGATCCCCTGGAATCCACTTGTCCTTCCATACATTAGTCTGAGACCTTTTTCCAATTTTTCTTCTTAAGCTTTTTTGTAGGACCGAGCGGACCTCCTAAATGCTTCTCCACCCAAACGATGGACGCGTTGGTTTGGGCGCCTCAAAAGGTAGAATATGCCAGAAATAACATCTTTTGAGGATCTTAGCAAACAAAGTATCGGGTTTGGCATACAAACTCCCCAGTTGCTTTACAAGTAGAGCTTTGTTAAAAATCTGCAAGGAGAGGAATCTCATTCCACCCATATTTTTTGGCAGACACATTTTAGACCAAGCAACCCAATGGATACTACCTCCGTTGAAATATTTGTTCCACCAAAACCAACTAATGGCGCTTGTCAGTTTTTGCAAAATACATTTCGGTTCCTAAAACATGACATAACATAGGTTGGTAAAGCTTGGCCTATTTATTTTATTAGTACCTCCTACCCGCCTTTTGAAAGGAACTTAGCCGACCAACCATTTATCTGAGTCTTTAAGCGATCATGTACATAGGCGAAAACCTTTGCTTTGGACCATTGAAGTTGTTCAGGGATTCCCAAGTATTTACCCCCACCCCCATCCGTAAAGATCCCTAAGCATTCTTTTATGAGGTATTTATCCTGAGGGGAAACCTTATTCCCAAGATATACCCTAGATTTGGCCAAATTGATACATTGTCCTGATGTTTGACTATACTCATGTAGTATTGTGCTGATTGCATCACATTTCAATAAGTGAACCTTACATAAGAAAATACTATCATCCGCAAAGAGAAGATGAGATAAAGGTGGACAGGATCGAGCCATTTAGATACCTGAAAGAAAACCTTTTTGTTCTACCTCATTCAGTTTAGCGATAAGCTCCTCGGTGCAGAGGATGAACAAATATGGAGAAAGAGGATCACCCTGCCGGAGCCCACGAGAAGGTTGGAAGCCCCATTTAGGAATTTCATTTATCAGTACCTGATAGGTAACTGTTGAGACACAATGCATTATCCAAGCAATCTATTAGGCGTGGAATCCAAGTTTGGCCATTACTGCGTGCAAAAGCTGCCACTCGACCCGATCGTAGGCGTTACTCATATCTGTCTTTATGGCCATAAAATTTGATCGGCATGATTCCAAAGTGTGTAATGCATGAAAAGCCTTTTGAGACATGAAAAAATTATCAGAATTCACTTCCCCCCCCCCCCCCCCAAANTTGAGTCTCCGAAATTATGGAAGGACGAAAAATGTGCAATATATGCGTTAAGACTTTATACATTATCTTGTAAATGACATTACAGAGACTAATTGGCCTAAAATCATTCATCTCTTTAGGTATGTCGAGCTTGGGTATCAGATAGATATTAGTCTCATTAAGCTTGCTATCAAAATAACCCTTCCCATAAAATCTCTTACTAGACAAACCACATTGCTCCAACAATATGCCAATATCGTTGACAGAATAGGACGGTCATTCCATCAGGCCCAAGTGTCTTTTCTGGAGCCATCAAAAATACTACCATTTTGATTTCTGCAATTATAGGTCGGATCAGCTTGGTGTTCATTTTCGCAGTAATCTTAGGTTGTAGTGTCTACAAGACCCTATCAACATTGGTACCCGCAGCACTCGAGAATAAACCTTGGAAGTAAAAAACCATTTCGAATTCAATCTCTTCATCCTTCTCAATCCATTCCCCATTGGCTGTAAGTAAACCCGAAATTCGGTTCCTTGCTCGTCGTTGCTTAGTAGTTGCATGGAAGAACTAAATATTCCTATCATCCTCTTGCAACCATTGAACACGACTCTTTTGTTTCCAGAACATCTCCTCATCCAGTATGCATGGCAGCACTGGAGACGATTAGTAAGTATCACAATCTCCAGTCTCGAGGTCCCATCATTAGAATGAGCCAAATCTATTTGGTTCTTTAAGGTTTTCACATCCCTATGAGAGTTAATTTGTTCCTCCTTGCGCCATAGCACAATTCGTCCTCAACAATTCCGAATACGCTCAGCAATTAAGGAATATGCATGTAAACAACCATTTCGCCATCCTTCCTTAAAAATATTCTCAAAGTTCTCTTTCTCTGGTCATCTCTTATCAAAACAGAACATGGCAAAACCTTGCGGTTTGCGGTCATCCAAGTAAATCATTAAAGGCCGGTGATCGGATCCAAAAAACCTTAGATGTTCTAGGTGCGAATGGGAGAAAATGGAATGTCATCCTTCATTACTCATAGCTCTATCAAAATGACATATTGTAGATCGACCACCCCTACTTACTCAAAAGAGGCAGTTTCCGGTGAAGGGGAAGTCAGTCATACCACAACAATCACGCATTAATCGAAAGTCCAAAAAAGAATAATCAAATATTTGTTTATTAACAATGTATAAATTTAAAGTGTTTAGAAATCTAAATTCGAGTAATAAATTTTAAATATATTGTAATAAACGACAATAGCTGAATTTATTCTTGCTAAGTTATCTTATTTAATATTTTTTATGTATGAGATAAGAAATAGGAAAAACGTAAATAACTTATTTTTGTCTAAAGTTCTTCCAATTGATTTGTTTGGCTTCATATTTCTCAAATATATCCAATGGTAAATCAGCAACAAACAAAAAAACATGAGCGTGCATATATTTTTGAGAGAGAGAGTTAAATTCATTTATAAAATTGTGTGATGTAGCATTCCAAAAATATACCGATTGCATGTCTCACTAATTATAACAAAAAATGTCTCACTAATTATTAGTAGTATATATAATTTAAATGCATCAATTGAATCAATTGAATGTGGTATTAATTGTGGCCTTAAAAGAATACGTTTTTTATATACTTTTGTGTTAGTAAAGATTAGACGTTTTACAATTGTGGTTAATTTCTAGCGTGATTAAATTTATTTCAATTGAATATAAAATATTCCTTCCGTTTTTTAATTTTTAACGTTTTAGAAATTGCACATATATTAATAAGTTTGAACGATGACAAGTTTAACTTTATTAATTATTGTACAGAAAAATAAAATATACAAGTGAATTTCAAAAGACCACTATAAAAAAGTATGTTATTCTATTACTCCTATTAGCATCTATCACAGTCAACACTATCATATTTTTATGAAAAACAAAGTGTAATAATTAAGGACAAAATAAAAAATTTATAGCAAATAATGTATTGAAATTTGAGAACGTCAATCATTTAAAAACAAAATATTTTTGTAAAAGGTCAAAAAAATATTTTTGTAAAAGGTCAAAAAATATTTTTGTAAAAGGTCAAAAAATTGAAGGAGATTATATTGTTTGATTAGGTTTAACTAATTATTAGTGGTATTAATTTTGGCTTTAATAGATTATGTTTTTTTAAAACCTTTTGTGTTAGTATTTTTTTCAAAATAACTTTTAGGGCAAAACGTGATTGGAGAACCCGAAATGCATGTTCTACATTTTTCCTAAATGTTTCTTGCTGTGTAAAAAAATAGTTTTTCTTTAGTATCTTTGGTTCGTGAATGGTCTATACTATGGTGGACTATTTTGGATATATTCCATCATCCAAAAAATAATCCATATTATATTCTTTGTTTTAAATACAATAATGACCATGATGAACAATACCTTGAGCAAGCTAAGAGAAAAGATGTGAAGCCTCTAGCATATTGATATCATTGTTAGTGTCTGGTATCCCAAAATACGCATGTCATATCAAAAGGCCATAATGCGCCACAACTTCAAAAATTATAGTTGCTGATCCACTACGACATGCATATTATCAAGCCCAAGCGGTAGGAAAATTCTTCCACTTCCAATACATATAAATTACCAAGCATAACTAGAAAACCTCGTTTTTCACCAATATAAAGAGGTCTTGTAACATCATCAGAGGTTGGAGACCGTATGTATTTGTAACACCTTGGTTTATAGACAGTGGCGGACGTAGAAAAATATTTTAGCAGGATCTATTCTAAATCAAAATAAAAAATAAAATATTAATTTAAGAAAAAACATATTAATGTATGAGACTTGAACTTAGATTAAGGGTGTTAAAATGAAGCATAATGTTGTTGGTGAATAATAGTATAGCTCTACAAATAATTTTTATAAATTATATAGGGTGTCATGTGACCACATGACCAAAGGTGGGTTCGCCCCTGTTTATAAAGGGATTGTGGTGCATGGTGAGAGTTTAAGAGAATTGATTTGTCTACCTACTTCACCAAAGTGAACTTATCTTTCTAGTCACAGGTCCTAAGAGAACTCCACACTTAAGCATGCTTATGCTGGAGCAGTTTAAAGATGGGTGACCTTCCGGAAGTCATTGTCGGAACTATGCCTTGATAACCAATCCATCCAGAGAATTACTTCGTAGCCGTTCAACGGCATCACATGAAGGTCTCCTTGAAACTCGCGGTCCTGAGCCGTCACTGGAACATCGCACACTCGACCGCTCACTTCTTGGGGTGGATACTGTCATCACCGCTCTATCATATGCGAATCAATTTCCGAGTTTGGAATAAACCTCGGGGGAAATGAAGCTATGCGTGGCTCCCGAATCGAAAAGAACGTGTTAATACGCCTCCAACGTCTAACGATCCTTTAAAAGATTAAATAACGCAATTTATACACACAAAAATGGCTTTTATTTATATAACAAGTTTAACAATAGTTTTTACATTACATACCCGCTACCGGTCCTTTGTTAGAGGAACCAGGCTCATCAACGGTAAGTGCAAAAACACGACCTTCACCCGTCTTCTTCTTCGCGGATGGCTCCGCTTTCGACATCTCCAAGCAAGGTCGGTTAACCGATGGTTCCATAACCGCTCCTCGGTTGGGACAAGCATTGGCGTAGTGGCCCTTCTCGCCACATGCGAAGCGGGTGACAAACTCCAGTGCCGGACGCTCACGCTTCCTCGACTCCGTGCGTCCTACCGCCACCGTACGGTTCGTGGGGTAATTCTTCAAGATGTGCCCCGGATGACTGCAACTAAAGCAATTACCGGATCGACCCCTGGTCTTGGTCTGCGGTGCCGCAAACGTACTCCCCTTACCGCTCGCCTGCGGCCGAGAGAAGCCACTCCTAGGCTTGCCAGATTGGCTCGCTCCCACGTTCCCGGTTTTGAAACCGGAAGTCTTCGACAGCCCGAGCTTATCCTCGATCGACACAGCCCGCTCAACCAGACGGTTGAGGCTCGAGAAGACCACTGCAACGAGGCTACTACTGATCTCGGGCTTCAGACCGTTAAGGAAATAACGGACCATCGTAGCCTTGTCTCCCTGGCCACGGTACATGTACCGCCTTAGCTTAGTGAACTCGGTCTCGTACTGTCGTACAAACCAACTGCCCTGATAGAGGTTCGGGAACTTCCTCTCAAGACGATCTCGAGCTTCCGAGGGAAAGTACTTGGCCAAAAACTCGGACTTGAAGAAGTCCCAAGTGACCTCCGTATCACTTAGCTGGCGCTCGGTGTTACGCCACCATGCCTTAGCCTCCTGCTCCAAATAATAGACTGCGATGGTCTTCTTGTACTCTTCGAGACAAAGTGTCGCGTCGAAGTTTGTCTCCAACTCCTCCAGCCACTAACCCGCTTTAACCGGATGTGGCTCGCCCCTGAACTTCGCGGTACCGAGGTTCTTCATAGCTGTCACAAGCTTAAGGAAATCGGAGATCGTGTATGCCCCAACACGTTCTGGCCCTCGTGCATGATCATCTATCGCACGGAAGAGTGCGTCGATCAAAGGCTGTAGAGCGGGATCGGCTCGCTCTCTGGCGTTGGCCCGCTGATCCACGTTGTGCACGCTCTATTCCTCGTGCACAACGTGTCAAGCACCCTATCAGGATTGAACTTGCGGCTCACTACCCGAACGGTTATCTCCAACAGGCATCTCGGGCTCTAACTCGGGTGGGTGCTGCAAATCAACACTCTGCACTCCCGTCATACAGGCCACATGACGACCCCAAGACAATTCACGAGGTAAGGACATCGCCTACTGCATTCACAAGCACACTAAATAAGGTACACTACCCGGATACTATAAATACAAATACCACTACTCGACCAACTTCCTATGCAGGACGACCCGCCTATACTGTTTCAAATCCGCTAAAACCCGATTATCTCATAAATACTCATATACCAATTCAAATCCGATTCCACAAATCAATTTAAATTTGAATACTTCGCAAAATCTGAAAATCTATTATTTCACAATTACTTTCGAATGTTTTCAAAATCCCAAATCGAACACCGTTTGAAAACCCGACTAAAAACTGACTTATATTCCAATCGAACCCCTCTTGAAAATCTCGAGAGCTCTAGGCTCTGATACCACTTCTGTAACGCCCCGGTTTGGATATTGAACCGACACGTCATGCCTTATTCCCGGGAACTGACTAAACCGGTAATCCGGTCCATTCAACACCCGAGTCAGGACCCTCCAACCCGAAGGTCAGAGTTATGGAGATTTCTCAGGATTGGTTCGATTGAATAAATACAGACTTATCAAATTAATGGTATAAATATGAAATTATAAATAACATAAAACAATTAAACCGAATAAAACGTTTAAATGAGATCAGACCAAAATATAATACAAATATGCGGAAGATATTACATAAAATAATATTACAAACCAATAGTAAAATAAAACTTAATTACACATACGTATAGCCGGCCTCTAGTCGTCCCGCGCCCCGAACACAGAAGGAAACCCTAATGTAGGGTTACCTGAAAAAAGGAAAGGAAAAAGGGGGGGAATGAGTAACTCTAAAAGTTACTCAGTGGGTGCCAGCCCACACTAATATACACACCATACCGGAAATCCCAACCCAAACCCCACAGAACAATCACATGTCCCGGTATAGTCAACAACATATGAATGCAACTTACAATGTCAAACATCCCAAATACGCTGACACGTAACGGTTTGATATATTGGCTATTAAGATAGCCAATACCAACGATTCAATAACATCAATCATAAACCAAATAATAAAACCAAATTACAACTTAAAACCGAACGGGCCCATATATCGATTTCTCCCTCCAAACACCGGGATTGCCAATGGAAACCACAAAGAAATCCATCGAAACCCCTAGTCAGTTTTCCCTAACCCGGAAAACACGACCTAGGTATCACACTTAATCCGCGTGATACCCGACACCCCGTTGGGTGTTTCACGGCCAAGGTGATCAACCAAGTACCCTCTCTGGGCCATACGTTCATACACGCCCCGCAGGGAGGACCCACATACATGAGAAACCGTTATACCAAATCCAAATAAAAAAAACTTTTATTCAGAAAACGTAACATCACAGGCGCGCATCCAAAACCGATAAAACACAACGGCCCTCACGGCCATAAATCCGAATCTCAAATATGATTTAAATCACATACAATAACTTAGGTATCACAATACCATTACCGACCCTAAGTCCGATCCATTTTATTAATTTAATTTAACATTCATTTAATACCAATTTCCAACATCAAACAAAGCAATCATCCATCGGCCCGCGGCCATTCTAATCTTTCCTACGTTATTCCTCATTTTAGTGTTTTCGGATTTCTATAATTAGCAAACAATCCTCGGCATTGGGCCATTTCCATATTATAAGTCTAATCCGTTAATTAATCAATTTTACACAATTCTAGATTCACACATTAAGATTATTGGCTTCGAGGCCATTTCCCAGTTCTATCCCGATCCGTTTAATTAATCCAGTTTCATGCATTTGAAAACTACATTCGAAAGTAAAATTCAATCAAGTTTCGGGACCCACCTCGACTCCCGCTAAAAGGATTACCCGAGCTACCCGTAACCCCGAACACCCGCAACAACCGATAAATCCGAGTGACCACCAAGACCACCAGAACCACCGAGACCTCCTCTACCTCCGGTGAGATGCCGCCTCCAACCGCCGCTTGCTCTTAACTCTACTGCTCGCGGATTCGGATCTGGAAAAAACAGTGGCAGTAATGCAACTATAACTTAATGAATACTAAATGGAAATCGGTTATTCTTTCGGCTATGGCTTAAGAAAATAGTTAGGAAAATGCTCACCAAGTTTCGCTTCAATCCGAGATGTCTAGAGTTTCCAAAATCAACTTCTTCTCCAACTTGTCTCGGATTCGCACTGCAGAAAACAGTCCCAATGAACTGATCATAACTCAAACATTACAACTACAAATGATGAACGGTTTTCGGCTATGGCTAGAGAAAAGAATTAGGAAAACGATCGCGAAGTTTCGCTTCAATCCAAGATGTCTAGGGTTTCCAAAATCAACTTCTTCTCCAACTGGTCTCGGATTCGCACTGCAGAAAACAGCCCCAATGAACTGATCATAACTCAAACATTACAACTCCAAATGATGAACGGTTTTCGGCTATGGCTAGAGAAAAGAATTAGAAAAACGCTCACCAAGTTTGAGGCCGATCCGAGGTGTTTTTATAACCGATTATCTCTTCTCCCTCGGCACTCTTCTTCTTTTCATCTCCTTCTTCTTTCTCTTCTTCTCTTTTCTCTCCTCCTCTCTCTCTCTCTCTCTCTTTTCGATTCTTTTGTTGGCAAAAATGAAGAAGGAAGAAAGAAGAAATGTGTTTCCTTGCATGTTGACTTTAGATTTAGATTAAACTAATCTTAGACATAATCATTGCTTGCACCATTAGATGCCAACACAATAAGCTCAAATCTCTAACCATCCTCCTTTAGACACCTCCTCATGTCTAACCTTACATTAGTGCATGATCATGCAAGACTAACCAAGACAAGTTTCTTCCTTAGCAAAATCAAACCCAACTCACATTGCTAACTTTGAGCCCAATTCAATCTCAACTTAACTTGATAAGTATGAGCCCAATTTAAAACTCGAACATGATTAAATCCATCATAGGTCTTTCTTCCTTTAACCTCAACAAAATCAAGCCCAACATCCTCACTTAATCAAAAATATATCTCAACTCAAGATCAAATCCATTAGTCTAATTTTTTTATTATTAAATAACCAATTTCCATTGGGATTCCTATTAAACCGGAAATTTAATTTTGATTCTAATTTAGGGTTTCAGCTTCGTTTCGGTTTTCCCGTCCGCTATATTAATTAAACGAAATAATAAAATTTTATCAATAGCGTATAATTATAATATTCTGGATTTATAACCGAGAATAATTACATAAAACCGAAAATATTGACGTTAAAAATACGGGTCTTTACACCACATGCTAGGGTGGTCAAGGATGTTACAAGTGGTATCAGAGTCGGGTTGTTACTCCATTTCTAACCTGGAGGGCCGGTCTTGGTGCGCAACAAGGACATTGCGTTATGTGAGTGAAGGTGAATGTAACACACCAGATTATAGAGGAATAGTGGTGCATGGAGAAAGCTTAATATAATTGATTTGCCTACCTATGTCACCAAAGTGCACTTATCTTTTCGGTCACAAGTCCTGAGAGAACTCCACAATTAAGTGTGATTATGATGGAACAATTTAAGGATGGATGACCTTCTGGGAAGTCATTTTCGAAACTATGCGAGTGAGGACAAAGCATAGAGAAATATCGTATGGTGATCTGCAGGATCATTAAAAAAGCCTCTAAAGCCTCTCGGAGTAGCACACCTGACTGTCGGATGGTAATGAGGCTTATAGGACGAGAGAGACGGGGACCACAGGCTGGGGCGGGCAGGGGTGTTATAGTATTGTTCCAAAAATATCGCCATAATGGCTCGATTTTTTTTTTCATGCTTTCAATTGATGTCGATTCACCTATCTTAATGTAATCATCTTTCGCATCTGCTGGAAGACAGCATGCTAGCATCTGAAACACTACTGTTACTTTTCAAAGGGAAGATAATCCCATTCGACCCCTTGTATTCCTTCGATGTGTGAATATTTGTCATGGTTTTTAATTGCATAAATAATACGGAAAAATAAAGAACATGACATACAATATCTCCTGCGAAACATCACATCATTGTAATTTGAGTTCTCCGAGAAGTAATATTTGAACAACCTTAAATAAGCATTTTCTCGATCGCGGTGGATGAAAGTATGTCCAAGAACTGAACCACCATGGATCACCTTGCTACTTTGGATATTGATAAGAAGTTGGATGGTTGAGTGGTTATTAGCAATAACAAGATGATTGCTTCTTCTTCGTGGTCGAGGTTATTGATGAACTCCGTATTTTCATCATCATTCGAAGAGCCTCGTGAACTTAAAAAATGTTGGTTACTTTTGAAATTAAAATTCATGTTGAAAGAGAAAAGTTTTGAAGAGCAAAATGAAATATATTTGTAAATACAACTATTTAGCTCAATTGCTATTTATAGATATGAATCTAGGGTTTTTTCTCATCTAGCTAGTTTTTTCTAACTTAATGTCATGTTACATTAAGTAAATCACTAATTAAAAAAACAACATATAAAAACTACGCAAAAGTGACAAGAACACATGTATAAATGTGTTGAAGGCATTTAAGTGTTTAATTCATCGAAAAAAGTGTTTAATTCAATTGTTTTAGTTAGAAATGTATTTAAAGAATACATGCATAGTTTAGTTGTTTTAGTAAGAAAATAAATTATGGTAGCTACTAAATGTTTCGATCAAAGAGAATCTAATGTCATTAATTCAACAAATTAACTATGTATGGTTAAAAAAGCTGTAAGTGTTTCTCTCAAGAAAATTAAAAGACTTAGGTTATCCAATGCATGAGGTTACGAGTCAGATTGTGGAGAAATATGACATTGAAGAGGGGAGTTTATAATTAATGTATATTAATTTGAAAATTTTCTCCAAGTTTTATGTGTGTATATAAATACCAACTAGTTGTACACCCAATATAAATCATTTAATAAAAATGTCTATTCTTTCATATAGATATTCTCAAGAAGAATACGAACAATCACTACAAGATATATGTATTTTTTTAGCGGTCAAAAAACGCTATCGTAGAATAGCATAGCGATTAATTAAACGCTATGACAGCGCCCGTCATTATAGGTCGGACACTTTAGATAACGAATTTAATGTATGCTATATTATCGAAATTACGATAGCGTTGGTGAAGATGGATTGTTTATTTTTATAATAGCGCCGTATATTTTTTATTAAAGTTTTTTAATAATAGCTTTAATTTTTTATATTCAATAGCGTTGGATTTGTATTATAATTAGATTGCATCTATAGCAGTTTGTTTTACAAAGATAGCAAAGTATTTGTGCTATTATTGTGTTGTAATTACCCGACAATTAATATGTTTTTTTGGTGTGCACCCGACAATTAATATTTTTTTGATGTGCACCCTACAATTAATATTTTTATAATTATACAATTAAATATCTTTTGTAATTATGATATATATGTGAATTTTTTGTCAATAAAAATTAAATAATTTTATTATATCCATTAAACATTTCTATGTTTAGAAACGAGTAGCATTTCCATAATGTAAGTAATCAACCAATAAAAACCATAAAACCTATCAAACATCACCAAGACTATTTCAATCTACTACCAATCATCAGCATCTTCACTTTCTCCATCATCTATTTTTTGGATAGCCTCTAGGCGGTGCTCTCATTACAACATACCAATTTGAAGAATCATCTTCCCTAGAGTAGAAAACCTAAATCGTATTTCAACTACATAAAAAGACATATTGTCATCAGAATCAATGAAAAGAGAAACTTTATTTTTTAAAAAAGCAATCAAAAGATAAAAGCGAGAAAGTCACCATAAGAGACGTGAGTACTCTATTCTGAATTGAAGCTAGCTGACCAGTCACATTCATCCCAAACTCCCGGCTTACAAGCTCGATATTGTTAAATTCACTGTTCTTGACCATCTAATAATAGAAAATCAAGGTTGCAAATTTAAATAAAGATCGTTTTCATTCAATAAATTCCTGTCTAACTAGAGGCCATTGGCAAGTGGCTCTAAACATCGCAGTTACTTGCCTTTCATTGAGCCTTTTGGTGTATTGCTGCCTATTAGTTATTCGACAGACCTACAAACACCAAAAATAAGCAAAGATCTTTAATAATACCACATAATATTCACGTGAGTAAAATTTCTGAATTAGAACTATACTTCCATGGGCAAGTAAGCAGGCTTTGAGTCGCTCCCTGATTGGAAGACAAGTAGTGATGGATATTTCACTTTATAGTTATATCTCTCAGCGAAATATTGTATAACAGTCTTCTTGCTTTTGTCCTCTAATGTGAAACTGGAATGAATACATAAAATGTAATAAGATGCTACGAAACCAAAAGATTAAAACTCTTAAAACAAGGTAATTAAAAAAACATATTCACCTAAGCTGGCTGATGGGCCAATTCATCATTATTTGGTACAATGGAGTTTCAGCTTCTTTTAATTTTTTCTTGATGAACTCATATTCTTCTACGGGTTCATCATCATTTGTTTCTCCATTTTCATTCATATGAATTTGATTACCATCATCCGTAATAAATGTATTCTTCAACAAATCAAATGCCTCAGTTTCAGAATCAATAGTATGATACTTCGTATCATTACCCCTAATTACAAGATGATCAACTATGTTTTCTAATTTTTGATGGCATAAATTTCAACAATCTCTACATGGGCAAAGCATTTTAGTCATATTACCCAATCTTCTTGCTAACGAGCTTACAAAATTGGTTGCTCCTTCCAAGTACTCGAGACTAGTCCTACATGTTAAATCGCAAAAAAAGGAAGTTAGAATAACTATTACAATCGGCGAATGAAAGTATTTCTCGAGAGATCTATATACATGATACCTTTGCATCTAAATACACGACTTCTCCATATGAGAAATATGTAATGATTTTTGAAGATTAGGTTTAGAATAAAGAAGATGGAGATGACATATTAGGTTTAGAACTAAAAATCTTTTTGAGAAATTTCCAGTTTCCCGGCATAAGCAACTCGAAAGGAAACAAAAGCTCAGATTGAATGAATTAAGTTGTCTAAAAATATCCAACGGTGTATGTTGCATCTCATTTACTATCTCCGTCTCAGCTGTTCATTGGCCAGTTTTTATATTACTTTTTCAAATGAGTTTTACAAAAAAATAGTTAACAAAATACAATTAAAAGTTTTAAAATTAATTATAGAATAAATATGATATGCTTATTCAAAAAAATATTCAAATGTTATTCCTATAATTTCATATATGCAAATGGATATAAATTATATATTATTTATAGGTTGAAAGAGTTTATATCAGTTTAAGGTATAGTGTTAAGGTTTACGATTTTGAAACTAAACAACTGAAATGTGAAAACTAAACAACTTAATAAACTGTCGAAAGTTCTTGTATGTATATTTAAATGGATATAAAGTATATTAGATGAATTTGAGAAATATTAGATATAGGTTCAAAGGGTTTATATCAGTTTAGGGTTTAGTGTTAAGGTTTACTATTTTGAAATTAAACAACTCAAATGTGAAAACTAATTAAACAGCTTAAAAAACTATCAAAATTTGTAGCATGTATATTTAAATGGATATAGAGTATATTAGATGAGTTTTTTGAAATATTAGTTATAGGCTGAAAGGGTTTATATCAGTTTAGGGCTTACTGTTAATATCTACGATTTTGAAATTAAACAACTCAAATGTGAAAACTCATTATATAGTTTAATACACTATCAAAAGTTGTTGAATATATATTTCAATGGATATAGAGTATATTAGATGAGTTTTTTGAAATATTAGTTGTAGGTTGAAAGGGTTTATATTAGTTTAGAGTCTAGTATTAAGGTTTACGATTTTGAAATTAAACAACTCAAATGTGAAAACTAATTAAACAGTTAAATAAACTGTCAAAAGTTTTTAAATGTATATTTAAATGGATATATAGTATGTTAGATGAGTTTTTAAAAAATATTAGTTATAGGTTAAAAGGGTTTGTATCAGTTTAGGGTCTAGTGTTAAGATCTACGATTTTGAAATTAAACAATTCAAATGTGAAAACTAAACTGCTTATTAAATTGTCAAAAGTTGTAGCATGTATATTTAAATGGATATAGAAGTATATTAGATGAGTTTTTTGAAATAGTAGTTATAGGTTGAAAAGGTTTATATCATTTTAGGGTCTAGTGTTAAGGTTTACTATTTTGAAATTAAACAACTCAAATGTGAAAACTAAACAACTTAATAAACTGTCAAAAGTTGTAGCATGTATATTTAAGTGGATATATATAGAGTATATTAGATGAGTTTTTTGAAATATTAGTTATATGTTCAAAGGGTTTATAACAGTTTATGGTCTATTGTTAAGGTTTACGATTTTGAAATTAAACAACTCAAATGTAAAAATTAAACAACTTAATAAAAGTTTATTAAAAAGTTTTTGAAACTTTTATTTTGTAATGAATTTTGGTTTTATGGTATATATAAGCATTTAGGGTTTCAGATACCAGAAATGGTGGCATGTACACTCTTTTGTACCTTTGTACGATTATCAGTAGCATTAATATAATACAACAAATTTGTCGCATTGGTACACCAAAGTTTTTCTTTTTCAGTTGTAAGAGAGTCATAGAGAGGGAAACAAAAGGGACATAAGGATCAACAGAAGCGATGTGAGTCTTAAAAGCATTTTTTTACTTCCTTTTATTAAATAATTTTTTTGAGTTGTCTAATCATCTTTTGCATAGGTTTTAATATATACTCATTCTCTTCATCTGTCCATTATTCCATTTTACTGATCATGAAAAAATGATTGTAAACCCTCATATTCTCTATTTCCCGCGAAAATCCTTGAAAACATTATTCTAAAGGTCGCAAGTTTCTCATACAGAGAACTTTTCAAATGCAACAGTGTTTGTGTGGCTATGCGTGATGCGGTTCAAATAGAGACATTCTACCGAAGCGTCGATCTTTTCACTATGCAAGGAGATTGGTAATATTCTTATGGTGTGAAATTTAACAATAAAAACATTTGAACCTATAGGGATATTGTTGACCCTTTTCATTGCATTTGTTGAGCAAATGATACCTTCACCAACAACCTCATCGTTTCCATCGGTCCAATCAAATATTTTACATCTTTGAGTCTCATCTAAACTGGTTTCTTGCAATGAAAAAGTGTAATAATTATGTACTTAAATAGTAAGAAAATTAGATAGAGAAACTTACTGATAGTAGGATTTTGAGTTCCTACTAGGTATCATACACTACTAAGAAGGTACATAGACATGTAAGTAAAAATGTGAAAGAAGCTTGATCTGAAAAGATCCAAAATCAAGAATGAAGTAACAAATCACAAATGGCAACGGCGCCAAATTGATAGTAGGTTTTTTGAGTTCCTACTAGGTTATCAAGTACTCGTCGTTGTAGTATAGATGATTTATCAATCCAAATAGGAATGTACTAATCAATCTGAATGCAATGGATGCTTTAAAGTCAAGCTAGGTATTAAAAGGGGTGGTTTTTCCAAAAGGTCCTAAGTGCAATGAACATGCTGAAAGTAAAATGCATAAACAT
>OVBE01007588.1:0-18288 GCA_900406425.1 Iberis pinnata
AATAATAATAATAATAATAATAATAAAAATAATAATAATAATAATAATAATAATAATTATTATTATTATTATTATTTTTTTGTCACATAAATTAAAAATTCATTACATGAAAAAAATTCTATGCTTTGTAGACCATAAAAGACGAGTCTTATCGACATAAGAAAAAAAATTATACTAAATCAGAGAATTATACGTTCAAATCATGATATGAGCTGGACATGGTCAATCTCAGGCCGAAGTGCCTTTTTGATATCCAGTTACCTTCGACCAATGTGTTAAAGGCGCGGATTTGAAATCTCCATATCCCTTCTAAAATTTCTAATTTTCTATGGTAGGTCCCTATCTGGTGCTTTAGTGGTTACCGAGCAACTACGAAAGCGCAAACTTTGTGCTGTTGCAGTATGTGCTCGATGTGGAGTGAAGAGTGAGTCTATTAACCATGTGCTATTTACATGTCCACCAACTTTCCAATGTTGGGATCTCTTAGCTATCCCTACTTCGCCAACCATTTTCTCCACAACAAATATTTATGAGAATATTCACTACCTCTTCTCTCGAAGTTCCCAAAGAGAAGGTCAAGTAGATAATTTGTTAGTGTATCCTTGGATATTATGGTATATTTGAAAGGCCATATATGATTTGATCTTTAATAAAATAAAATGGGATCCTAGAGACTCAGTAGACTTAGCTATGAAGGAGGCTTCAGAGTGGTGCCTAGCGCAGACTGACGGTAAACTGGATAATACCACTAGTTGTCCTTCAACAATGGTAGTTTTCACAGATCTTTCTCCATATTGGCTGGTGAAAAAATTTGTTATATTAATGAATCCTGGAAGCTAGAAAATCCTACTAGTGGTCTCAGTTGGAATTTAAAGCATGGTGATGGATCTACAGATCTTCTTGCTCTTTCTGGCACGCGACGAGGAATATCAGCACTTCATACAGAACCCTAAGCCTTCGGTGGGCAATGTCATATCTGGTTGAAAAGGGTTGTCAATGCTCTTTATTTGTTACCGATTCCAAAGAGTTGCATGGAATGATTCAAAAATCGTAAGCCTAGCCACCGTTTGCATCGAAGTTGACGGCATTTGGTGACCTACTTCGTTTTTTCACAAGTTTCAAACTACCATACAAATCAAGAACAATAAACACGGAGGCGTATTGACTAGTTGTTATTATTATTATTGTTATTGTTATTGTTATTGTTATTATTATTATTATTATTATTATTATAATTATTATTATTATTATTATTATTATTATTATTATTATTATAATTATTATAATTATTATTATAATTATTATTATAATTATTATTGTTATCTAAATTAAAAATTTACAAGATAGATCATTAAAATGCTAATCTTTGAAAATGCTCATAAACACTTGAATAGCATACATACAAACTAACTATTAATGTTTTTAATCCAATTGTTTGAATTTCATCGTTTATATTAAGACATATATTTCTTATAATTCTCCTTTAAGTTTTTCATGTCAATTAGATATGAATTACCCATCCAAACATGTTATTCTTTCATATTAGTTTCGTATGTGCGTTACTCGGAAGTGTCTTGAAAAGTATTTTTTTTTGTTAACTGACGTTTTATAAAAACGAAAGTTACATACAAACAAAGGCACTAAATCTAAGTTTATAGAAAATACACAGTAGCTAAAAATCGGTGGAACAAACTTCGTTCTCCGAAACATAGACAAAAGAAAAAATCCAAAATTAATAAATAAAAACTTATAGCAAAAAGTGAAAGATTGGTAGAACACACAAGTAGTACTTAATCGAATTGAATAACTTTTAAGCAAACACAAGTTTTTATTTATTTAACTTGTTCAATAAGCTTTACACACAATACGCTTATTAGTTTTAAAACTAACCCCAACCCGTTTGTTCTTTCCCACAAGATCTAAAAATCTCTTGAACAACTCACAACTCTCCCCTTTACCCTAAAAAACTTTGCGGCTCAAAAGTGTTCTTGTTTCTCTTCACTTTTGAGCCATTAAATAACACCATAACCCTAAACACTCTTTTCTAGTTCTTCATAAGTTTTTTTTCCTTGTACTCGAAAACTTCCATTTTCTGTCAACGCCACACATTTCCATATATGACTAGCCCGCTTTATTCCCTAAACATTCTTCACAAACGACACCATCTTCACAGCTTTTGCTTCAGATCTTCATGTCCCTTTCAATCTCCCCCTTTTTGATTCAGTTTGATAATCCAGCAACTCCTTTGTGTTCCTGTTCAAAACAACCAGACAAGAAACAACATGCCTCCAAGCACAGAACATCACAGCATTAAACCAGATAGTCATAATCAATACTTCAACAATCGGATAACCAAACAATCATGTTCAAAATATTAAACCAAAAAAGGCTGAACCAAAATAAAGGAGTTCGTCTCACACTCAACTTTCAATGAGACCTCATAAAAAGAAAAAACATCAAAAAATGATTCAAACTGCTGCATCAACATATGCCCGTGGTACTTATTCCGCTTCCTCCTGTTCTCCCCATGCTTGGTAGCACAACTGAATCAAAAACATCCAACAAAGATAAATTGGAGAGGTAAACAGAGCAAAAATGAACTTACCTGTGAGTGCCTGTTGTAACAGACTAATGGCAGCCATAATAGCCCGACGCAAATGATCCCCTGAAGCCAGTGGCGTCCCAAGATGAGGTTCCATCTTGTAAATGGGAAGAGTAACCAACCCTTCACCATGGTTGAGAGACATAGGTCGCTGACACTGGAGAATCCGATACAGCAGTGAGGGAAAAGGCAAGTAGAACTTGCTTGCTGGTTCATAGCCACAATGCAGGATCAGAGAGAAGGCAAGCCATCCATAGTTGATAGGTAAGCGTTGATACAGACGATACAGCAACCTAGCACGAGTACGACACATGTATGTGACATTCTTGGTAGGTAGCCAATTATGGCAGCATATCTTGTACATGTCATACTTATCAGGAGCAACGTGAGTGATAAGAAGATCCACCCAATCATGCATACGACCAGCAGACAGGAAAAAAACCTAGATCATCATCAGGCACTACAAGACCAACAACTTCACTTACCTTATCATCAACATTAGGGAGACAAAAAGCCTAATTGATGGTGGTGGCAGAGATTTCATACATATGACCACGCACTCAGACCATAATAGATAGAGAGGTGGTCTTGTCAGCAGGAAGATGAGCCCATAATTCAAAAACCAGATTGCGGACATACCCAGGAAGACCAGTAATGGTACTCATACACCCGAGATCACGCAGAAGCGATTCAATAACCGGGGGAAGCACTGTCAAATCAACCATGCGCTCTTCCAAGAGTGTAATAGTTGCGAAGATGTCATACCTAGCTTGAGCATGTGCCGAGAAGAAACGAGTCAGATCCACTATTGGTTGAGCCAAGGAAGGTGCAGCACGAGTGCGAGGATGAGTACGCCGAGATGAGTGACCAGAGGTTGTGTTACGTCGCTTCGGTCGAGTGACAGGAACCAGTTGACTTGGTACATGCACATGAGAGGGATCATATCGCAGAACCTCATGTGCTTCAGGGACCGACTATGCAGGTGTGTGAAACTCAGAGATCGGAGACACCAGGTGCGAAGGTAATGCATGAGGAGGCGGTGCAGGAGATTGCTCACCATAGAGGACGAGAGGCAACGATCTGAAATCAACAACATTTACTGGCGGTGATACATTGTCAGGTATGTTGAGTGGTTCTGGTGGTTGGAAAGACTTTCGAGATAAAGAATCGGAGACTGACATTATGGACGATTGAGAAACCAGACGAGAGATACCCGAGAGCAATCTATTCATGATGACAAGTGACTGTTCAATGAAACCAAAAAGTGGTTTTTGTAAGCAATGGAGAGTCGCGACTGTTCGTGACAAGTGACAACCCTAGAAATCGAGGCGTCATGTTCCCGCCTTAATGAGGATGAAACTAAATTGGACCTAATGGGCCAGAGACTGTGTCCACAGAGAAAACCAATGACCCAGACATGAACTACAAACTATTCTACAAACTTATCATGAAAAAATTATTCATTTTTATGGACAACCATCATGTTATCAGCACACAATTAAAGCACAATTAGACATTAGACAACCACTTAATATACCAAAAAAGGAGAGAGCAGAAAGACGAATCGAGATCACTGAGCAGAAATAGCTGTGCACAACATCTACCAAGCTACCAGACAATGGGTGGTGCACATGAGACTGAACAGGATTCACAACATTGGATACAATATGTGAGTATTACAGAGACTATTCTTTCACACTGGCATGCCTTAATCCAGTGAGAGACTTGTTTTCAACCTTCTGAGAGCACACAAGGCAGCTTGAATTTCCTTGGGTATTCGTAAACTTGAGCATCATCACATGACTTGTCAAATGCTCAGGATGGAATAATGTTGTTATATGCCCACTTTTTTTTTGGGAAACATATGTGTGATACCCTCAGCTCTTTGACCTCCTTGTGATGCTCTCAGCTATACGAGTGATCACATGTGACGGCATGACATGCAGCTCTTTTTTTCTGTTCATCAAGTTAGTTAGCAAGAAACTTTATCTTACTGTGATTCCCAATCATACCTCGGTGGTGCACATTTTTATAGTTCACATATCCCAATAGATTTGCGTAGATCAACAAATCTATTGAAATCCAATGACTTGGTGAAGATATCAACGAGTTGATGTTCTATGCTCACATGCTCTATCATCACAACTTTGTCTTCTACCAGTTCTCGTATAAAATGGTGTCTTATATCAATGTGTTTGGTTTGTGAATGCTGCACGGGATTCTTAGAAATTTAATTGCACTTTGATTGTCACAACGAATTAGCATTGAGCCTGTAGCATATCCATAGTCATTGCTCATCTGTTTCATCCACATCAGCTGAGTACAATAGCTTCCCAATGCAATATATTCAGCCTCAGCAGTTGACAATGACACACAGTTTTGTTTGCGACTCAACCATGTATTCTGATTATTTCCCAAAAAGAATCCTCCACCACTTGTGCTTCTCCTATCATCCAAACTTTCTGTCCTGTCAGCATCACAGTAACCTGCAAGGTTGGGGTTGCTATCCTTTGTGTAGTATAACCCTAAGTTCGGAGTTCCTTTGACATACTTCACAATTCTCTTTAGGGACTTGAGATGAGACATCTTGGGTTGAGCTTGATATCTGGCACATACACCCACACTAAGACTAATATCAGGTCTGCTTGCTGTGAGATACAATAGACTCCCAATGATACCACAATATAGTTTTTGATCTACATCTTCACCACCTTCATCCTTTGATAACTTACATGTAGTACTCATTGGTGTTCTGGCAGCTTTGCATGTGTCCAAACCAAACCGTGTGACCAGATTCTTGCATACATACTTTGTGAGATAAACACCCCATCATCCTTCTGTTGAACCTGCAAACCAAGAAAATATGTTAGTTCACCACACATACTCATTTCAAATTCCTGTTTCATACACTGAACAAAATTAAGAACAAATGATGGGTTAGTAGATCCAAATACTATGTCATCTACATAGATCTGAACCACCAAAATGTCACCATCTTTTGAGTAGTGAAACAGAGTTTTATCCACACTTCCTCTGACATATCCTTGCTCCAGTATAAAGATTATCAGCCTCTCATACCATGCTCTAGGGGCCTGTTTTAACCCATACAGAGCTTTCTTCAGTTTGTACACATGATCTGGGAATTTACCATCCTCGAAACCTTTTGGTTGTTCCACAAACACTTCCTCCTGTAGGATTCCATTCAAGAAAGCGCTTTTGACATCCATCTGGTGCAGTTTGAATCCCATCACACATGCCATTCCAACTAAGAACCGAATGGATTCAAGACGTGCTACTGGTGAAAAGGTTTCATCAAAATCAATTTCTTCAATCTGGGAGTACCCTTGTGCAATCAATCTCGCCTTGTTTCGAACCACATGACCAGTTTCATCAATCTTGTTCTTGAATATCCACTTGGTACCTACCACATTTACATTATCTGGTCTGGGTACCAAAGTTCATACATCACTCCTTGCAAACTGCTCCAGTTCTTCTTGCATGGAAACTATCCAGTATTCATCTTGCAAAGCCTCCACATGTGTCTTTGGCTCTATCATTGACACGAAATAGGATTATCCCACCATTTCTCAAAGTTTATCTTTTTCTTTATGGTAATTCTCACATCTGTCATACTCCCAATGACATCCTTTTCTGAATGATTACGATGAACACTAGGATTATTCATTTCATGTGATGGCTCAGATTCTTGTCTGTCTTCTTCATCTTCATTCACATCTGATGAATGTGATTGTTTCTCTACAGAAAGATCAAGTCTTGTGATCCCCTCAGCGACATGCTGTAAATCATCAAACACTACATTCACAAAGTTTCCATCACAACTTTGGTCCTTTTGTTAAATACTCTGTATGCTGAGCTGACGACAGAGTATCCCAAAAAAATTCTTTCATCACTTTTGGCATCAAACTTTCCCAGCTGGTCCTTGTCATTGAGTATGTAGCACACACATCCAAAGATGTGAAAGTAGTGGACACTGGGAGATTTCCCTTTCCACAATTTATAAGATGTGGTAGATGTACCTTTCCTAACATACACCCTGTTAATGATGTAGCATGAGGTACTCACAGCTTCAGCCCAAAAATACTTTGCCACTTGATTTGCGTGCAACATGGCTCGTGCCATTTCTTGCAAGGTTCTATTCTTTCTTTCTACTACCCCCATTTTTTGAGGTGTTCTAGGAGCAAACATATGATGCATTATTCCTTGATCAGCACATAAGTTTTCAAATGCCTCATTTAGAAATTCATCTCCCCTATCACTTCTGATGCTTTTGATGGTGCCTTTTTCATTCTTAAGCTAAAGGGCTAAGATCCTAAAACTTTTAATTGATTCTGATTTTACTCTCAGAAATCTCACCCATGTGTACCTGGTGAAATCATCAACCAATACAAAGATATAACACTTTCCATCTATACTTTCTACCCGAATGGGTCCCATAAGATCCATATGAACCAAATCAAATGGACCCTTGGTAGTAATTTCAGCTACTTTGGGATGATGAACTTTGATATGCTTTTCTTTTGAGCATGGTCCGCACACAATGTTATCATCACTCTTCAATTTTGGCAATCCTCTAACCAGATCATGATTTGCCAGTTTGAGTAGTGTCTTTACATTCACATGTCCCAACTTACGGTGCCAGAGGTCAAGTTGACTGGGAGTTTCCTGCTATGAGACACTTTTCATTAGGTTTCCACATGTAACAGTTGCTTCCTGTTCTGATTCCTTGAAGCTTCACATCACCTGCTTCGTCTATAGCATGACACTGTTTTCTTGTGAACGTCACAGCCAGACCCTCATCAGACAGCTGACTGATACTAATGAGATTTGCTGTTAATCCATCAACCAAGAATACATCTTGCAACTTTGGATTGTTGTCTCCGGTTGTGTCACCTTTTCCTCTGATTTTTCCTTTGGCTCCCCCACCAAATGTGACCTTCCCAACATTAGCAGATTCCGCATCCTTTAAGGATTTTGTCTTACCCGTCATGTGTCTTGAACACCCACTGTCAAAATACCATGCACTCTCTTGTGTCCTTGTGACACTCACCTCAGAGGTCATTGCTGAATAACAGTACAAAAACTCCTTTCTTACCCAAACTTGGTTCATGTACCGTTTGTCAACATAGTATGCTTGTTCATGAAGTACTTGAAATACCCTCTCATGCCACCAATCACATTCAAGCTTGCGATGCCCCAATTCTTTGTAGTAATTACACTTGATTGAGCCTCGGTTGTGTCTACTCCTTGTATTTCTGACATTAGATGTCCCTTCCTTGTGACGTGATACAACTGGTGCCTTGGCTCGATTATCTGTTATATTACTAGTAGCCTTTACAAACGTGGTAGTTTGACTTGTGCCACCTTCATAACCTAAACCCCAATTTCTAGTACCATTCCTTTCCATCATGAGTAGTTGATCGAGATCTTGAGTTCCTGTTGACATCATCTTGATTTTCTTTAACTGATCTCTCAGTTGGTTTTGTAACAGTCTGTCCCTTTCCTTCTCATCAAGTAGCTCTACTCTTAGAATATCCACAACTTCCATTAGAGTTTAGTTTTCATCTTTCATCTCTTTATTCTGAATCTGACACGCTGCTAATGCAATGCGCAGTTCTCCTTCTTTATTGGGTGTCACTTCACACTCAAATTCAATCTGAGCTCTCTTCAATGATTCCTACATAAGCAACAAGGTTTAGCATCTCATCCCCACTGCTCTCTTCTGAATCCGTGTCATCACTATCATCATCTTGACTAATAAATGATTTCTCTTTATGCTTATGTGTGTTTATGCATTCAGACTTCATATGCCCAAACCCCTTGCACTCTTGACACTTAATGGTATCTTTCTTCTTGAGATCCAGACAGTCTGCCTTGTAGTGACCGAAACCTTTGCACTCATGGCATTGTATATCGTTCCTTTGATAAACTCTATCCATGACTGTCCTTATCTCAGGTTTGGCTTGATGAGAAGTATCATGACGTTTTCCTCGATCGAACTTCTTATAGTATTTTTTGACAATGAGTCCCACCATATCTTCAAGTGTGTCTGAATTTTGTGGTTTTTTTGCTGTGAATGCCACACCACCTTTCTTTTTGGGTTCTTCTTGTTTGATTTCAAGTTCACAAGCTTACATCATTCCTACAACTTGCTCAAATGCCATTTCATCTGAGTTTTTGGCGATTTGAAGTGCTGATTTGTGCGACTGGTACGGAATTGGGAGACACCTCAGGAATTTCTTTACCAGTTTTTTGTCCTTGTAGGTTTTGCTTAAAGCATCTGATGCATTTGCAATAAATGATAATTTTCCACTGAACTCTTCAATGCTTTCATCCTCTCCCATCTTAATACTTTCAAATCCGGAGGCAAAAAATCAATTATTGTTCTTCTTAAATCATCAGTTCCTTCATACGTAGCATGGAGGATGTCCCATGCTTGTTTTGAAGTTTTGCATCACACGCTTGAACTAATATTTTGTCAGTGAACACCAGATAGTTGAGAGTGCCTTCGAATATTACATAGATATGATTTTCTCAGCATCTGTCCACTCACTTGATTCTCTTTGAATCCATTCTCCTTTTTCATCCTTTTTCACTGGTACGGTCCATCCTGAGGTAACAACATTCCAAGCTTCTTCATCTATTCCTTTGAGTAACTCACGGATTTGGACCTTCCACCATCCAAAGTTGTCAGGATCCAATAGTACTGAACGGGTCATAGGCAATTGCATGTTCTCCATCCTTGTCACAAAATCTTCACCTGTTTGTGAAAGATTTCTTGTCCTTCGTCAAGTGCCCGCTCTGATACCAGTTGAAAGATTGGTAGAACACACAAGTAGTACTTAATCGAATTAAATAACCTTTAAGAAAACACAAGTCTTTATTTATTTAACTTGTTCAATAAGCTTTACACACAATATGCTTATTAGCTTTAAAACTAACCCCATACAGTTTGTTCTTTCTCACAAGATCTAGAAATCTCTTGAACAACTCACAACTCTCCCCTTTACCCTAAAAAAATTTGCGGCTCAAAAGTGTTCTTGTTTCTCTTCACTTTTGAGCCCTTAAATAACATCCTAACCCTAAACACTCCTTTCCATTTCTTCATAATTTTCTTTTTCCTTGTACTCAAAAACTTCCATTTTCTGTCAATGCCACACCTTTCCATATATGATCAGCCCGCTTTATTCTCTCAGCATTCTTCACAAACAACACGTCTTCACATCTTTTGCTTCAGATGTTCATGTCCCTTTCAAAAACAAACACTATATACTAAAAATAACTAAAAAATCCCTGGAAAAAAAAATTAAAACTTGAGAATAGGAACTACTCAACAATGATGAAATGGCCTGCAAAATTTATACTAAACGCTGGATAACCACATACTACAAGAAAACATGCTACGATTGACAGGCTATTCCGTCAATAGCCCAATATCGCATATATTGTGTTTTTCATCTTTGCAAGCCGATTCTGATCATCCTGACGCGCCGACACTTAATCGTCCATCGTCTTCTTCAGGGTCTCTATTTTAGTGTCTTTGCTCTGCATCTCCTCGTCAGTGATAGGATCCCTCGCTACTCGAGATCCTGATAAACAATTCCGATCCATATCCCCTAACACGAACACGAGCTCCTTTGACTTCTTCGTCACATGAAAAACCAAAATAAAAGTGTTAGAAATAGATATAATGAAACATTATAAAATAAACTTATAATAAAACTTACCTCGGTGGCGATCTTGTACTGCGTCTCGAGCGTGATATCCTCACCCTTTGGTGTCTGCTGAGTCTCCCTCATCTCCTTCATAATCTTCTTGGACGTTTCAACCACATCCTTAGCAACGAGATCCTGAAGTTGTCCCGTCTTCTTGTTGGTGTGAATGTCCTTCATAAGATCAACGGGGGTCGGCCGCCGCCCATTCTTACGAAACTATTTACATGTTTAAATTTCTAGTTAGATCTATATTTGATTAAAATTTAAAATTAACTATATTGAATGCATATATATACCAGCTCCCATCACGAGTGATCATACTCTTAGCACCCAAGTTCGTAGTTGCAATGCCTATACCGTCTTGGGTGTTATACCGATTCTTCTTGTTTGTCGACGATAATTTTTCATCCCAATACTGAACGAGATATGGGAAGAGGATCTCATGCATCTCTTTAGATTTCTTGCCTCGATTCTTCCACGTAATCTTCCATGTGTGGATGTGGTTGGTGTAAACCCGTGCCGCCTTCCTCTTGAACTCTGTCCAGACCAAACAGTGATGGATGGATGCCAGTTAATTCCAATACAAGTGATTCCATACTAAATCTATCATAATATTATGAGAATTCTGATATAAAGTGCATGGACATTTTAACTTACGATTGGTTTGTGCCTGAGGTTGTCGACATTCTAATTCCATGAATTAGCAAATTCCACGTGCATATTCATCGTTCAAAATCTTTGTGTCTTCATTCATCCTTTCACCATCCATCCATGATCAAAAGTAGGGAGTAGACATTGTTTTAAGATTGTGTATGATGTTTTTGAATGGAGAATGAGGGTTCTAGTTTTTATAGAACATCTTACCAATGGATTACTGACGGATTCGTCCGCCAGTAATATTGAACATATTCGTTGGCAACGACTTCAAACAACTACTTTGTACCAAACATATTTACTGACAGACTTTTTGACGGATTATTGACGGATGTGTTCGTCATTGTAATGTCCGAAGTTATTAGATAGAGTTGGTTAAGCTTGGTTTATTATTAAACCAAGTCCAAGTTGTTATTTTGGTTAAATGGTTTGTTTAGTTAGTTATTATACAGTTAAGGAAGTTAAGTGAGTGGGAGTGATCTTTATAAGAGCTAAACATGATTGTACAGTTTGGTTAATGGAAATAATGAATTTTTTCTTCTCTTCTTCGATTCATCTTTGTAATATGGTATTAGAGCACTTCTCATAGAGAAGTTTTTTTTTTCCGCGTTTCTTATATTCAAGCTTTGTTAGCTTCTTTTTCTTGAAAAGATGAGCTTTTTGATTCATATGTTTCTTCAAGATACTCATATTGCGATTCTGATTCTTCGCACATTCATTCAATTTCAACTTGAAATGTTGCTTTCTTGGATTCAAATCATCATTTTCATCCTTTGTTGAAGATCTACAACCTAATTTTTGAGCTGATTCTTTCAATTTCTACTCAAATGTCTCAATCAGATCCAAGTTTCACTAATTCTGATACTTCAAATTCAGAAATAGATCGAATCAAGATCATTATAACAATCCTTATTATTTGAACAATGCTGATCATGCCGGCGTTATTCTTGTTTCAAATAGATTGTCTTATGCAGCGGATTATCATTCTTGGCGAAGATCAATTAAAATGGCGTTGAATGTTAGGAACAAGCTAGATTTCATAGATGGAACAATTACCAAGCCTTCAATTACTCATAAAGATTACGGTATTTGGTCTCGTTGAAATGATATAGTCACAACATGGATTTTGAATTATGTCTCAAAGAAAATAGGGAAGAGCTTAATGTTCATAGCAACAGCTGAAGGAATATGGAAAATTTTAGATTCTAGGTTCAAACAGGAGGATGCACCTAGAGTCTTTGATATATAGTAGAAACTTAGTAAATTGGAACAAGTTTCTATGAATGTATCTTCTTATTACACTGAATTAATGACTCTTTGGGAGGAACATAGAAACCATGTTGAAATACCAGTTTGTACCGGCGGAAATTGTGAATGTTCAGCAGCTGAATTGTGGGAAAAATTACAACACAAAATAGAGTTACAAAGTTTCTCATGGGACTGAATGAATCCTTTGAAAATACAAGAAGACACATACTTATGGATAATGAATCCTTTGAAAATACAAGAAGACACATACTTTAGAGGAAAGACAAAGGATAAGGAACCCTACTACACGGATGGATAATGTTGCTTTCCAGAATTCTTCTGACTTCACAGAGATAAAACAAAATAGTACATTGCAAAATCATGTATTGAATACAGAACAAGCTCTTATTGCAGTTTATAATACAATGATACAGAATCAGAAGCCTATTTGTACTCACTGTGGAAAAATTGGGCATACTGTTGAGAAATGCTTCATTAAGCATGAATTTCCACCTGGATATAAATCCAATTATAAAGGGAAACCAAAGACTCAAGCTCAATCTTCACATCTCAATGCAGTAGCAAATGTTACTACTTAGACAAATAATGCTTATTCTCAGCATAATCAGAGTGTTAATGCTGGAAATAATATAAGTCTTCAGTCTTTCACACCTCAACAGATTCAGAGTTTGATATCTCACTTCAACTCAGCTATGAACAGTCAAGAGACTAGAGTTTCATGTTCAAATAACAACCATAATATTTATGCAAATATTACTGAAAATGGTTTCATGGCCACAATAACGACTTCTGGTACTATTCCCTTCCCTACTACCAGTCTTAAATACCAAAATCATATATTTACTTTTAAAGATCACTGTTTATCATCTCTCAAATCTGTTCTTCCTAATGATGCTTAAATAATAGATAGTGGAGCTTCTAGTCATGTTTATTTTGACCTAAATCGATTTACAGAATTAACACAGTTTTAAATTTTACAATAGCTCTTCCTAATGGTACTAGAGTTCCTATCACTCATACTGGTATAATACGTCTAACTGAGTCATTATTACTTCATAATGTTTTACATGTTCCTGATTTCAAATTTAATTTGATCGGTGTTAGTTGTTTAGTGCAAACCTTGAATTGTTCTTCTCATTTCTATAAACAATTTTATTTAATACAAAAACATACACAGGACTTGATGATTGGGAGGGGTAATCTACAACAAAACTTATACATTGTACATAATGCACACAGCTCAACATCTCAAATTCATGGTTCTTTCTGTGCTTCTGTAACTGTTGATAGCAAAGTTTGGCATAAGAGATTAGATCATCCATCTTCTGTTACTTTGCAAAAATTATCTCCCGTTCTACAAGGTTTTAAGAATAATAATGATTTGCATTCTTGTTCAATATGTCCTTCAGCTAAACATAAAAGATTGGCTTTTGTTTCTCATAATCATTAAGCAAATAAACCTTTTGATTTGATACATATGGATGTTTGGGGTCCTTTTCATATTGAGTATGTAGAAGGTTATAAGTATTTTTTTTTAACCTTGATTGATGATTGTACTCGTATAACTTGGATTTATATGCTGAAATTGAAGAGTGATGTTCTTAAAGTGTTTCATGCTTTTGTTAAAATGGTTCACACCGGCTTCATGTTCAAATACACGTAATTTGAACAGGTAATGCTCCTGAACTGGCTTTTAAATATTTGGTTACAGAACATGGAATGTTGCATTATTTTTCTTGTGTTTATACTCCACAACAAAACTCTGTTGTGGAGCGTAAACATCAATATTTACTAAATGTAGCCCATTCTCTTCTTTTCCAGTTCATATGCCTTATTGGAGTGATTGTGTTATGACATATGTTTTTCTTATCAATCGTATACCTTCTCCTTTGTTGAATGATAAGTCTCCATTAGAATTTTTGTTAGGTAAACAACCTAAATCTTTTGGATGCTTGTGTTATGTTTCAACTCAGCTTAAAGATAGGAATAAATTTTCTCCTAGGGCTTTACCATGTGTTTGGGTTATCCATTAGGATTCAAAGGTTATAAGGTGTTAAATTTACAATCTCATTCTGTTTCAGTATTTAGAAATGTGATTTTTCATGAGGATAGTTATCCATTTAAGACTTTTTATTTACTTTCCAATACTGTTGATATGTTTCCTAATAGTATATTACCTATGCCTGCTCCATTGCATTATGTAGAAGCAATGACTTTGCTTGATCAGACAGATGCATTTATAGGAAATTAGGACACATATCTTTCATCTGAAAATATTCATACTCAGTCTTTAGATGAATATTTAGAACCTGGTACTACATCATATGAGTCTGTAGTTAATGATTCCGGTGTTAGTTTAGTTCATCGTAATAGGCCTAAACGAACAACTAGAGTTCTTGGTTATCTGACTAAGTATCATTGTCCTAAGCTTTTCTCTACAACACAACACCTTATCTTATTCAAAATGTGTTATCCTATGACAATTTAACAACATCTTTTCAATATTCTCTTGCTTTGCAGACCAAAGAACCATAACCCAAAACCTTTTTACAAGCCATGAAATCAAACTAATGAAAAAATGCAGCTAATTTGGAATTTTAGGCTCTTGAGAAGAATGATACTTGGACCGTGGAATCTTTACCTCCTGGAAAGAATGTCATTGGATGTAAATGGATTTTTACAATCAAATATAATGCAGATGGTTCAGTAGAAAGATACAAAGAAAGATTAGTTGCTCAAGGTTTTACACAACACGAAGGGATTGATTACTTAGATACATTATCACATGTGGCAGAGTTAACAAAAGTGAAGCTTCTTCTGAATCTAGTTGCTAGCTGTTAATGGTTGGGATTTGATTCAAATAGATGTATCAAATGCATTTTTACATGGCTCATTAGAAGAAGATGTATATATGCGTTTATCTCCTAGTTATACAACAAAACCTGGTACTACTTTACCCCCTAATCCAATTTGTAGACTATGTAAATCGTTGTATGGTCTTAAACAAGCATCTAGACAATGGTACAAGCGTTTTTCGTAAGTCCTGATGGGAGTTAATTTTGTTCAGTCTCCCGCAGAAAATACTTTGTTTGTCAAAGGCTCAGCTGATAAGTTCATTGCAGGTTTAGTATATGTGGATGACATACTAATAGCAAGTAACAATTCAACATTATTTGAGGAATTGAAGGTTGTATTGCATTATGAGTTTAAGATCAAAGATCTTGGTCCAGCACGTTTCTTTCTTGGACTTGAAATAGCTCGTTCTTCAAAAGAGATTTCAGTCTGTCGAAGAAAGTATGCTCTGAATTTTCTAGAGGAGGCTGGATTGCTAGGTGGTAAACCTAGTACAATACCAATTGATCAAAATTTACATGTGGTTAAAGATATAGGAACTGAATTGGAGAATCCAACAAGTTACAGAGCACTCATTGGTCAATTGCTTTATCTCACGATAACAAGACCTTCTATAACATTTGTTATGCACACTTTAAGTCAGTTTCTATCTACACCAACAAACATTCATCTTCAAGCTACACATAAAGTCTTACGCTATATCAAGAACAGTCCAGGCCAAGGCTTAATGTATTATGTTGATAATGCATAATATCTTAATGGATTTGCGGATGCTGATTTGATTACTTGCAGGGAAATAAGGCGCAATGTTTCTGGTTTCTGTGTATACTTAGGTAACTCTTTAGTATCATGAAAATGAAAGAAACAGGGAGTTGTTAGTCATAGTAGCACTGAAGCTGAATATAGAAGCTTGACATTATTAACCTGTGAACTTATATGGTTAAAATAGCTTCTAAGTGATTTGAAGATACACGATTCTGATCTAGAAAAGTTGTTTTGTGACAACAAATCAGCTATCTACATAGCTACAAATCCTGTTTTCCATGAGAGAACAAAATATATAGAGATTGATTGTCCTAATATTAAAGATCAAACCAAGCAAGGCAATTTGATTTTATGTCACCACGGGTAATCAACATGCTGAAATTCTTACTAAACCACTTGGACCAAAACCTTTCTACTCTTTGTTAAAATGAGAATGTTTTTGTCAAGTCTTTTTCATTCAGATTCTTCAGTTTCAAAGACTTGAGAGGGGTATATTAGATAAAGTTGGTTAAGCTTGGTTTATTATTAAACCAAGTCCAAGTTGTTATTTCGTTTAGATGGTTTGTTTAGTTGGTTAATGTACAATTAAGGAAGTTAAGTGAGTGAGAGTAAGCTTTATAAGAGCTAAACATGATTGTACATGTTTGGTTAACAAATATAATGAGTTTTTTCTTCTTTTCTTCGATTCATCTTTGTAATAGAAGTTCGTTAATCTTCCATCAGTAAATACTGACAGAATTACTGACAGACCACAGTCCGTCAATACGTCCGTAAAAAATCTGTCTAATTTCTTGTAGTGATGTACACAACAAACAAAACATTCTCCTATAGAGGATCATAAACCTATCTCTCAAGATAAAAGTCTTGGGAGCTGAAACCCGAAAGCTGAAGCCAAAAAGGATGTAAGTCTAGAGGCAATTACCATCTTAAAAGCATTATGAGGAAAGAAGATGAATCTCAGCCAGACTAAAAAAAAAACAAGCAGATCTCACGATATAGTGAATGAAGCAAATAAATATTTTACAAAAAATTATATCTAAGGGTTACAGTTCTCCCCATCAAAATGTGGCTTAACGGGATAACATATTTTTTTTTCAAATCTAGCTATCTTTTGTGTGGTTCCAGAATTGCATTATACAAATTAGTCATGGGGAAATATATATATTTCTTTCACAGAAAAATTAGTCATAGCTTATATTTTGCACCATGCCTTGACAGATTGAGTCGATATATATTTCAACTTTTTCAAAGATATTTCTAGTTTGGCAACGATTTCTTTTACATTGCGATCAAAGAGAAAAATTCTATCATGTAATCAACGAAGATATAATCTGACATTCGAATAGACATTCGACTTGAAATTAATAGCAAATTTCAAAATATTGCTAGGTGGTATTGATACAATCCGAACTCACCAACAAATTGTATATATCAAAATAGAGAACCAATGTTCAATCAAACACATATTCTTACCCAAATCTATAGAAACCTGCAAGAGAATTCTCTAAAAAAATATGAGCTACGAATTACAGAGAGAATTACTGAAAAAGAATCTAAAGTTTTGCAAATGATCAAGCAGAATCATCTTCTTCACTAATCCTATGTTTTAATACAATGTTTTCAATCTGTTTGTTCTGTTAAGGTCGTTGTTGTTGTTGCAACTGAACTTCAAACGCTCCAATTCACACTTGCACGTGTCCTTTATTTAGCTATATCAAATCCCTCCTTCTTCAAGAACCTTGTCCTCAAGGTTCCTCTAAATCAGGAAATTTCTTCAAGAGATCAAAATACCACTCCCAAGAAGCATCTTCCACTGGTTTGTTCTTCCACTTGATCAAGACCTGAGTGGCAGCTTTACCTTGTCTCTGAACCATTCATCTCTCCAAAATTGTTTCAGGAACAAGTTCAACAACATCAACATGAACTGAAGGCAATTGATTGGAAATACCCCGAGGATTAATTGCAACCTTGAAATGTGATACATGGAAGACCGGATGAATTGAAGAATAAGAAGGAAAATACAACTTATAAGCTACTGAACTACATTTGTGCACAATACGATAAGGACCATAATACTTTGGAGCTAGCTTCTGATTAGACCGTAGCATCACTAAATTTTGTCTGTAAGGCTGAAGCTTCACATAAACCAAATCACCAATAGCAAAAGATCTGTATGTCATGTGTGAGTCTGCACACTACAATAAAAAGTAGTATTGATAGCACTCCGCGATAGCGCGAATTACTGGACTGGTATCGTAGACGTCGCGAGGGTTGCCAACATTTTTAATAGCGGATGATAAGTGCTGTTTTGAGATGTAATGAAGCGGTACCTGATCCCGCGAAACTTACTTATTATTTTGACTTTTCCCTTTTAATTTCTTTTTACTTAGCGAAATTTCTACTAAAAAGAAG